>JXWZ01006941.1:0-26889 GCA_000956215.1 Anopheles farauti No. 4 | reverse complement strand
ACCAACGACGCAGCCACATCTGGCGGTTAAAGTCACAAACCAGTACCTAGACAATCGTTACGGCTTGGTGGAAATCTAGGAAAACAGTAGCTGACTCAACTGTTAGACAACTTGAGAGGGGGGAAAAAAACAAGACTCGATCATTATTGCACTAAATTGTGACCAGGTTTGACTTCCCTGCGAGCGCGTTGAAAAATGAATCACTCATCGAGACAATTGCTAACGCAGGCTACTTAATATTCTTTCAGAACTTTGAGCCCGTTCCGGTGCCAGTGAACGAGTATGGGAAATTCTACACCGGAGATTCCTACATCGTGCTGAATGTAAGTCGCCAAATAGTTCCTTCTAATAAAAAAGTAGCACGGGAAATACCTTTAAGCATTTTTTAGGGAAGGGTCCAATAGTAGGCGCGAAATATTCTGTTGCCGGTTGAATGTTTAACGAAAACTTTGCTTCCAACCAATGCTCCGCACAGACCAAGGAATCCAAGAGCGGTGTACTGTCGTGGGACGTTCATTTCTGGTTGGGCCTGGAAACGTCCCAGGATGAGGCGGGTACGGCCGCTATACTCACCGTGCAGCTGGACGATCGTCACAACGGGGCTCCGGTGCAGCACCGCGAGGTTCAGGACCACGAGAGCTCACTGTTCCTCAGCTACTTCGCCGGCGGTGTCCGGTACGCGGCCGGTGGTGTCAAAAGCGGTTTCAACGAGGTCGAAACCAATGCCGCCGGTGAGAAGCGTCTGTTCCAGGTGAAGGGTGCCAAGAGTGTGCGCGTCCGGCAGGTTCCGCTGACGATCGCTTCGATGAACAAGGGCGACTGTTTCATACTGGACGCCGGGCACGACATCTACGTGTACGTTGGAGCCGCCGCGAAGCGGGTCGAGAAAATTAAGGCCATCCATGCGGCTGGCCAGATTCGAGATCAGGATCATTCGGGTCGTTCAAACGTGCATATTCTAGGTACGGTAATTCGAAGAGATTACGGTTGAAAAGACGTTCTTTAAGAAATCTTGCATCTGTCCTGCCTTACAGATGAGTTTGCGAGCTCCTCGGAGCAGCAAGAGTTCTTCAACGTGCTGGGAGAAGGTTCTCCCGGTGATGTGTCGGATGAGTCGGAGTCGGATGAAGCGTACGAGCGCAACGACTGTCAGACAATCACGCTGTACCACGTGTCGGACGCTAGCGGATCACTCCAGATCACTCCCATCGGCGAGCGACCGTTAAAGCAGAGCTTGCTAGATTCAAATGTATGTACTTCATCGCCCAAGTCAACCACGGGTGCATTCTAACACCCACGCTCTCGTTTTCGCTTTATCTTGTTCAGCAGGATTGCTATATCCTCGATACCGGGGCGGGTAGTATCTACGTCTGGATTGGCAAGGGTGCCACCAACCAGGAACGGTCGCAGGCGATGGTGAAAGCGCAGGAGTTTATCACCGCCAAGGGCTACCCGATGCACACGGCCGTGCATCGGGTCGTCGAGAACGGCGAAACGACCGACTTCAAGCAGTTCTTCGGCAGCTGGCGCGACAAGGGCCTCAACCATGCGCAGCTGATCAAGACCGCGCTGGGCGATGGAGATGAATCGGATGCCGACGCCGAGTTCGATCCGGAAGTGTTGCACACCTTCAAGAAGAACGGTGGCCGTGCGCTGGGCTTCATGCCGGACAACGGACAGGGCTCGGTGGAAATCTGGCGCGTGCAGAACTACGATCTCGTGCCGGTCGAACCGGACGCGTACGGTACGTTCTACTCGGGCGATTCGTACCTCGTGCGGTACGAGTACACCATCAAGACCGGTGGCCACGGGTACATCGTGTACTTCTGGCAGGGCAAAAAGTCCTCCACGACCGAGAAGGGTGCGTCGGCGATGCACGCCGTCCGGATGGATGATGAACTCAACGGCAAAGCTATCTTGGTGCGCGTCGCCCAGGGCAACGAGCCGCGACACTTCATGAAGCTGTTCAAGGGCAAGATGGTCACGCTGTTGGGTGATTACGATAAGCCGGTGCCGGACGCGACGAAGCTGTTCCGCGTTCGAGGCACCTGCTCGGATGATGTGCGAGCGGAAGAGCTGGAACCGACCGCTGCCTCACTGGCATCGGACGATGTGTTCCTGCTCAAGACCTCGGGCTCGGTGTACGTATGGCACGGTGTCGGTGCGTCCGATTTGGAAAAGAATATGGCCGCAAACATTGTGGCGATCGTCGCGCCGGACGCGGACGCGGAAGTGATCGCGGAGGAAGCCGAACCGGCCGAGTTCTGGGATGCGCTCGGTGGCAAGGTTGAGTACGATCGCGAGCTCGACCCACCCGGTGCTCCGTTCCTGTCCGCCCGTCTCTTCCACTGTCGCATTCTGTACAACAAGAAGCTGCGCGTCGAAGAAGTGCCCCACTTCGAGCAAGAGGTACGGCGTTTGGTGGTTTTAAATGCGTGCGGAATGACTGCTGACTGCTGACTAATTTTTCTCTTGCGCAGGATCTCAACGTGGATGACGTGATGGTATTGGATGGTGGCGATGAGGTGTACTGCTGGATTGGCAAAGGTGCGACCGAGGAAGAGCGCAGCAAGTCGATCGACATGGCCCGCCAGTACATCCGTACCGATCCGTCCGAGCGCACGGAAGAAACGGTCCCGATCGTGGTGCTTAAACAGGGCGCCGAACCTAGAAGCTTCAAGCGCCTCTTCCCCACATGGGACGATGCCTTCTGGGAGGTTAGTCACTGATACCGCAGCTAAAGGCTTAACGGTGTGCTGAGTAAACCGAACCATCTCGAAAAAAAAAACTTCTACACCAAACAACTTCTATCGCTTCTAACGACATTATAACTTCCCTTCTAGCCCACTGCTCACTAAGTTGGTTGATGGTCGCCTGTATAGAATGCATGTTTTTTTTTTAAATAGTGTTAACGTCTTGAGTGTTGTTTTAGTACTAAACTGCCGCTATCTATAGAGTAACGCTTCCACAAGGGTGCTGCGGAATGCATTTAACAACCACTGCCGGTGGTCCGTAGACCGTTGAAATTGTGCACAGCTCATGACTTCACTCACTTCATTGTTCTATTTCTCTTTCTCTTTCTCTCTCTCCCTTACAGTCCCAAATGTCATACGAAGCGATCAGACAGCAGGCATTGGAGAAAAACCAATAGGCTGCTTCGATACGCATCGAACCATCATGAGTCATTTCGTTCATCAAACGTGTTTGTGCACTATTTTATCTATCTATACATTTACTTACGATTATGAAACGAATAAAGTTAGAAACTTTGTGCATCTAAATGAAAGCGTCCTAATGATTGTTTTGAAAAGGTAAGTATTCGCTGAAAATAAAGGTATTAACGAATATGACAGCAAGATATTTTACACAACTTGACGAATGTAATCTTATTTTCCTTTGTTTGTGATGTCTTCAATAAGATCGAAAAAAATCTTTAAAGATTAAGTGCAAATGGTAATAAAACGACCAAATAAAAAAAAACAAGAAACTATAGACTCAATTTCAATTTCAATAAACCAATCATAAGCCAGACATAATAATACAATAAATACTGCCCAATGCAGTAAGTGTACTTCACTTGGAAAGCTTCGCAACTCGTTCAGGGGGTGTGATTATTTGCTTTATTCATATGCTTTTAAATTTTTGGCCGTTAACTGTATTAGCCGTTGCCGTCGCATCGTCTAGTGTCATCCGTGTTGCCTACATTTAGGCGCATTCCGTATTACTCAGCCGCCTCGATCCCGTCGTGCAGCTCGCTCACATCGTCCTTGTTCGTCAGCTTGTTGCGCAGTTCCACGCAATGCTCGGAATCGTCACGGAATTCTTCCGGGCAGGACAGGGTGAAATGGCGCCACAGACAAAATACAAATTCGAACCCTTCCGGATTACACTTCGCCTCGTCGGTGGGTGCGAAGTCACTGTGCGCTGCGTCCACCTCGTCAAAGCACTGCTTCACGAAGCCCTCGGCCAGTGGTACCTTCCACTCGATGGTGCTCATGTGCTCGAGAACAACCTTGGACAGGTCCTCGTGTACCAGTGCACCTGTTTCGTCCGCGATTCCCTCCTTCCTGGCGATGCACTCGGTGACGCAGTTGAGATTTTCACGATTCTTTATCATCTCCTCATCTACACATAGAACCCATAGAAACCGGATAGCCATTAATCATCGAACCATGTTTTGTTTTTTGCACACTCCTTATAAGTAACTTACGGGGAACATCTCCCAGACCAAGCTCTTCAATACAGCCGGTTCTAACTTCGGCAAACTTGGCGTGAATTTCGCTTTGATCGAACCCATCGTTACAGCAGCGCATCGAAGCGTGACGACGTGTGCGAGAACCGAACGGCGAACGTTCGAATCGGCCGGCTGCAGTTGCAACGACAAGTACGGCCACGAAAATCAACACTTTACCCATTGTTCACCGGCTGATCGGATGGATTGAACTACCTTTCCCCGACGGCTAGCCAACGCTTTTATACGATGCCCCATTGCAATAAGATGTCGATAAGAAGTTTTACCGGTGATCTTGCTGATCTTACACTAATTGTCATTTCCAGCCGGTCGGTAATTCAATGTCGCAATGGTAATTTCACCTCACGACGCTTTTCTCACCATTGTTGTGCGGCTCTGAGTGCTCAATATGCAGTTCCCCTCGACCATATCGTCATCTGCGCGGACGGAGGAAATTATCTTCCAGTTCCCGATATGCAAACAAACTGCATCCGACGTACGCGCACGCTGCTTAGATTGTAAATTCAAAGTGAATCATCACCGGTATGAAGCGCAATCCTAACGGGTATCCGAAGTGTCTCGTCAGCTTGTATGACAATGTGCATGTTGACCGTCGAAATTTACACCATAACCGTTCGTTCTTGGCAGTGTTTTCGTCAAAAAAGACACCTTTCGATGATAAAGTTTACTCGCGTCCGGTCTATTGATCGTGCAAACAAGTGTACACAATTCGGTCGCAATTTTGGCAATGCCGTGGATCATTGACCTAGCGTTTCGCGATGGGAACCAAATCCAACGCCACCTAAACTCGCCTAACTGGAAGGGCCAGTTTCAGGCGCGGTCGGTAAGAATAAGACTCATCCGTAGATACATGTTTTCGTGCTTTTTGTTTTAATTTTGCACCACCCAGAAGATTTCAAGTGGGCCTGCGGGGCTTGAAGAACAATAACGATGAACCTAGTCACATATGGTGTAGAGCTTACAAGCTATCCCGTCGGGTATCTTCGACAGGATCTTACGCCCATCAATCATCAATCATCGCGTTGTGGGGCTAAGCGCACCGTCTAAGATGGGTAAGAGGTGAATGCGAAAAACGAGACATACATGAAAGCAAAGCGTATGCAGCCAGCTCCATTTGAGAAGATTCAAAATTCGAATGAAACAAATAATATTTAATTCAAAAATTAACCTTTTTTTCAATATTTTTGCAACTAATCGTTTCTCGTCTATAAACGGATTCAATACTGCATTGCTTTTGTGTCTCCATACGCCAAACATAGAAAGAATGATCTCTACTTGTCTCGATCTGGATTGATCCACACTCACCAATACCATCATAACGAAGAGCATAATAAGCT
Source organism: Anopheles farauti No. 4 (assembly GCA_000956215.1). Classification (NCBI taxonomy): domain Eukaryota; kingdom Metazoa; phylum Arthropoda; class Insecta; order Diptera; family Culicidae; genus Anopheles; species Anopheles farauti No. 4. Next base: position 21,300 of record JXWZ01006941.1, on the reverse strand, counting down.
TAGCAAACACAGTGTAATACGAGCGAATTGGATAACGTGAGCATTCTCGATGATATCGTTTGTTTTGCAGTTTTCGCCGTCCGAACCATGTATAAATAGTGCTCCAAAACGAAGAACGAGCATCAAATCATAATAAGCAGAGGAACGGAAACCATCATCCCGTGTAGAGTCTTAAAATGTTGAAAATTGTGCTTTTCGTCAGCTGGGTTGCCCTTGTGGTGGCGTACGATTTCCAAGATTCGTTCTACAGTAAGTGCCTGTCTTTTGTTCGAGCATGCATGCGCAGTGAAATTACCTAACTAATTTATTTTCCCTCTTACACAGATGAGGTACTGCTGGAAGATCTGCTCGATGATTCGGACGCGCCAACGATGCTGAGTCGGTTCCGTCGTTCTGCAGCTGAGGACGATAAGTGCAAGCGTCGCTACAAGTGCTGCAACGATAGCAACAACGAAAATCTGGACAAAATCCATGAAATTAAGAAGCAATGCTTCATGGAGGTGCGCAACAAGAACAAGGCTGACGGAGGTAGGTACGAAGAGGACCGTGTTCGGCGTCTGGCAAGATGCACTAAACTATTTCGTCACGAACCCACAGCCTACGAGCCGGTTGATATTTTCTCCTGCGAGCGTTTGAACAAGACCAAGATGGAAGTGATCTGCGCCATGGAGTGTGTCGGCCGCAAAAAGGAAGTGCTCAACGAGGATGGTACACTAATCGATAGCAAGCTGATGGAGTTCGTCAAGAGCAACTTCGCGTCGGACGATTGGCAGCAGCCGCTGCTGGGAGGACACATCGAAACCTGCCTGAAGGAGGCAAAGGACAAAGCGGCCAAAAATCCGCGTGAAGCCGGTCAGTGCAACTCGGAGACGTCCAACTTCGGCTACTGCATGTGGCGTCAGATGGCGCTTGCCTGTCCCAAGGACAAGCAGATTGCAAACCGTCGCTGTGATCGCATCCGGGAGAAGCTGGCCAACAACGAGCCGCTTCACTACTACAAGGCTGAGCTAGAGGATATGTAAGGTTAAAATAACACATTCCAGAAAGCATTTACACAACACAAGCAAAACCCATCAAATAAACAAAATTGCGAAGATATTCATATGATGCAAACTAATTAATACCGTTACGGGACTAATTTTCCGACTGATGCTTTTTGAAAGAAACACTACTTTACTCACGAGTTTTACACAAATACATGGTGCTCTTTTGTTAAATACACGATTTGTTCGACGAACGAATCGAGCGTTTAATCATAATTTTGTGTTAAATGTGTCTTTAAATCCAGTACGCGATAACTAACGCGTAACTTTTGTGAACAAACGTATAACCCTGACATCAACTGTAAAATCAATCGCAGTATTACAACCATCTAGCTCACAGGAACTACTATTGCGCAAAACAGTCACATAAACTCACGCAGTGAAAGAAATCATAATACAAATAAAAAACATCGCAAATAGTCTTCTTGGAATGTTCGAAGCATCTCATCTCATTAAATTTACTGTCGCGATAACATTTATTTATCATACAAAATAATCGATTGACGGCTTAAGATATCTGAATGACTTCAGACGTTCCACAAATCATGAACCGTAACAGTAACCGTAACCGTAATATCTTTATTGCATGTTTACGTACCAATCCTACCAAATTATCGTCCAAACACGTGATGCAAATGGCAGCAGCCTTTCGTAATACTTAATAATGAACAAAAGTGAATAATCCAGACAGCTTGGAATAAAATCGATCCATCCAGACACGGCCTACTGTCTCGCCAGCCAGATAATAACCAAAACAATGGCACACTAGGAAAACGAGTGCCACACGACCGACTGTTTGTGCCACGAGTTGTCCAACACGTCATCGTAGGATTACAGCTGGAACGCAATAGATAAAAGCGCCCCCGATGTGCGAGAGTTCCTGCGAATGGCCGCGCAGAAATTACGGAAGAACTCTCCACCGTACAATCCGGTAAGCCGGTCAATGCGATCCTGCTAAGCCGGGGGAATCGTTATTGGGGAGTACATGGCGATAAAACGCACCTCGGTATGGGTGCTATTTTCACGCGTTCATGAACGTCGGTAATCGGGCCACGCGGTTTTGGAGACGACTTTGTTATTGAAATGTTTCGATATTTTCTATCTGCACCCGGTGGATGAGCACACGTTTGCGATGTTTTCTGTAATCAAATCAGGATCATTATTCACCGACTGTGGATGATAAAATTCCATAGTTTATTTCTCAAACGCAATAATAGATAACGAACTAACACCAGCGCCACCATCGAACGTGCCGTCCTCTGCAATAAAGAGCCATTTAAAACCAGACCGCTGCGTTGGAAATTCGGTTAGTAGTAAGGTGAACGCGTAACTACTAGCAACCGGTCAGCGCTCGGTCATAGTGTGCGGGCCAAGTCAAATAGAAAAGTGCGTTAAGTTGCAAACCGCCAAAACAAGATTGTTTAGAGGCGTTGTTAATACAAATATATCAGTGCAAATTTGTACTTCGAACTCATCAACTGCCCATCATGTTGAAAATACTGCGACAATTACCCCTCAGACACCACGCGAGTGGAAGCGTGGGCCAAGTGTCTCAATGTGGTTTAACACTCCAAAAATCCTACTCCAGTGAAGCCGTAGATCCCATCGTAGACCTTCCCGGACTTGGCAAGCTGAAGGGTTCTTACACCAAGACCGCTTGGACTGGGGCGCCTATACAGCAGTACCTAAACATCCGGTATGCCGAACCTCCAGTCGGGCAGAACCGCTTCAAGGCACCAGTACCCGTGCAGCCGTGGGAAGGCACCATGGATGTATCCGTACGAGGCCGTGGTGCTCCTTGCTACGGTGACCTCAAGAAACTGCCCAAAGACCAGCTGAACGTCGAGCTGGAAGATTGCATCAACCTGTGCGTGTACACAAAAGACACGTCCGCCAAGCGCCCGGTGGTGGTTTATATTCACGGCGGTGGCTTCTACAGTGGCAGTGCCGTTCAACATCCGCCCCAATATCTGCTCGAAAAGGATATCGTGCTGGTGGTGCCACAGTATCGCCTGGGTGCGCTCGGCTTTCTGTCGACCAAAACGGACGCCATACCCGGCAACGCAGCCATCATGGACGTGCTGCTGGCGTTCGAGTGGGTGCAGAAGCACATCGAACAGTTCGGCGGTGATCCGGCGCATGTCACCGCCGTGGGACAGTCGGCCGGTGCGGGCATACTCTCGTCACTACTGTTCAGTCCCGCCCTAAAGGAGTCTTACTTCCAGAAGATCATTCTTCATTCGGGATCCGCCTTCGGGAGCTGGCAGTTCGATCACAATGGAGAGCGCAACGCGCGAGACATTGCTCGCCGGGCCGGGTTTGACCCGAAGGCACCGCTCGAACAGGTGGAGGAGTTTCTGATTGGACTCGACACCTACACACTGTTGAAGGCGTTCATGCAGCACAACGTAAGTAGCGCCGATAGTCAATGTGCGATTTGTAATATACGATGGCAATAAATATCATCATTCCTCTAGTGGGAAGGACTTGTCAAAGGAATACACAACACCGGTGGTCGGATGACGATCGGTGGACCATCGCAGCTCTTCCCGAAAACCCCGTACGAGGTGATGAAGGAGGGCGGTGGAAGGAAAAACCTTCCCATGCTAACCGGCGTGGTAAAGGACGAAGGTACGTTCGCCTTGGTGGACGTGTTCACCATACTGACCGCGCTGAAGCTGCACAACAAAAAGGACTTCCTGCGATTTGACGTGATCGAAGACATACAACGGATCCTGGGCACGGTGGAGGTATCCTGCTCGGTTACGCCACTTGCCGTGAAGAGTATGCTGGACGTGGAGGCGGCCGCAAACGGCGACATCATGAAGATGATTCCCGGACTGATCGATGTGAGCAGTAAAGGTAGATTTACAAACTCTGATTTATTTGACGTCGTTTACCTCCTTACCCAACAGCTTTGCGGAATGCATCTGATCAAATCGAGCGTGCTTCGGCTGGCACAGTACAACAGCCGACACACGCCGAACAACACGTTCGTCTATACGTTCGACTACCGCGGGGAACACACGCGCTTCGGCTACGATCAGGACATCTCACACGTACCATTCGACGGTGGAGTACATCACACGAACGATTTACTCTACCTCTTTCCCTACCCACCGACGGCGGCACAACTTAACGCACAGGACACCGAGATGGCAAAGAAAATGGTCGACCTCTGGACGTCGTTCATCGTCGACGGTGCCCCCAAGGCGCAAGATCTACCCCACTGGCCTCCGTTCAATCGTGAGTCATGCCCAAACCTACTCAAGCCCAGCAACCTCACTATAACTGGAACGCTGATTCATATTTCTCCTCGCAGAGATCTTCGGACCCTACGTTCACCTCGACCGGCAGCTGACGGTGGGCAACAACTTCCTGGACGAATTCACGGTCAACGCAGACGCAGCCCGACGGCAGCGGCTAACGCCCGCCAAAGATACTGGCACTAGCAGCGACGAGCTAATCCGACCAAATCTAGCCCAGCAGCAGCAGCAGCAGCAACGGGTGTAGCGCGATTTATTAATCCATGGCATCGACGAACCATCCGTTCCGATAACAAATGGACACAACGGAATATCACACAGCTGTAAGCGATAAACGTAGTCAGCAGCGGTAGGAAAAACAAACCCCACCAGACCCGCGACCATTTCGCGCGAGGAGGATGACGGCTCCACTTTGTAGGATATTTATAAAGCGCCGAAAGGCGATCCACCGGACGGCGTATCTCCACATACACGCTAGACGCGCCTAGAGGCTGACAAATAAAGATTAGATGATAACATAACAACAAGGAACTTGGGCTGTATCCGTACGCACTTTTCATTTGTATCACACTTGTTTTTCTTTTTCTATAGATTTTTAATACCATGGCCTACTAGAAGGCAGCTTGTTTGATACGATTCAACAAAGGCTTTGACTATTTCTAGAAAGGATTTCGTAAAGCACATGTAATCATATTTCTCATTACCGTTAAGCTCTTCATTTGATCTTGTGGAGCAGTTTTTTCCCATCTATTCATCTCATCCCTACAGGACTAATACGTTCTATGCGCTCAAATTAAAATCCCAAAGTGCGTCGGAGGAGGTGCCCCATTTTGCCAAACAAAATCACAAAATGTTCAAACTGTCATACAAGATGTATTTCTATATTTTTAATTAATAAAAAAACTCAAAGCTTTGGGAAAGGGTAAATATTAAAAACGAGATTTCGGAAAGTTACAATCGTTTCTTCTTTCGGGTACTAGAGTAGCTTTACGGGTTGGGTTGTTTTTTTTTCTCTCAAAAGTTTTACTAAAAACGCCACGCAGTATGCAACCAGCACCTCAACGTAGTGATAAAATCGATAAAAAGATACAAAATACGTTTCCACATCACATGGTAGCGTAAACTGGTGGTTTGAATAGTTTGAATAATAACCGTTTACATTTTGCTCATAAAACCCCGGTTGTACACCAATTTACTGTACTGTTGGATCTACCCGAAACCGTAACGTAACGGAATGTCTCGAATGTATGTTTTTTTGTTCACCTCTCCCATATCGATATCCTTTTATCAACACCTCCATAAAGTTCCCACCGTAAAGCGCGCTAAATGCGTGCGCAACATGAGCAAAGCGAAACCCAAACCCCGGGACCCAACGTGGGCAAATGTGTTGCTTGCGGAAAATTCCTCACCGTCGCGCGTCTTATCTTGCCGCCGTAATCGTCTTAAGGCGTGCAGATTCGCAAATTTGCTGTTAAAATAAATTCGCGCAACGAGCCGGTCGCGGTCGCCTCGAACGTGCCGCGCACAGTCAGTTCAGCAATGGCCACAATCAGCCGAGCATTGCCGCAGCTGCTGCTGCTTCCGACGGGTCGCCGGTGGTCGACGACCGTGCGCGTGCTGGCCGCCGCCAGGCGCTACTCCACGATGGAGGTCACCGAAAGCCCGATTGTGGAGTTACCCGGTCTGGGCAAACTGAAGGGATCGACGACACGTGGTGCCTGGACTGGTGTGAACATCTATCAGTTTTTGAACGTGCGCTACGCGGAACCCGCCGTGGGTGAGCGACGGTTTAAGGCACCGGTTCCGGTCGCACCGTGGGACGGTGTGTACGATGTGTCGCAGCCGAAACTGGGCGCACCGGTCTACAAGCGCATGAAGTTGTTAGATGAAAAGCAGCAGGCCGAGAACTTGGAGGATTGCATCAATCTTAGTGTGTTCACGAAGGATTTCAGTGGCCGCAAGCCGGTGATAGTGTACGTGCATGGTGGTGGGTTTTACGATGGGGCCATCTGCCATTACCCACCGAACTACATCATGGAGAAGGACGTGGTGCTGGTCGTGCCACAGTACCGGCTAGGTGCGCTTGGCTTCTTGTGCTCCAACACAAAGCAGATCCCGGGCAATGCGGGCGTGAAGGACGTGGTGTTGGCGTTCGAGTGGGTGCAGAAGTATATCGCCCACTTCGGTGGCGATCCGAACCAGGTGACGGCCATGGCACAGTCGTCCGGTGCGGCGATGGTATCCAGCATGACGTACAGCCCGCTGGTCGACACGGAAAAGTTGTTTCATCGGTTGATCCTGCAATCGGGCAACTGCCACGGGTCGTGGGTATGGGATCGGGCTCCGGAGCGCAACTGCCGGGACATTGCCGGGTTCGCCGGTATCGATCGGAAAGCTCCGCTGGAGGACGTCGAACGTTTTCTGATGGAGCTGGACATCTTTAGCTTGATGAAAGCATTCACGCAGCATTACGTAAGTGTTTGTTGGGCGTGTTGATGCGGTTGATGGTAATTCCGGCCGTAATTTTCCCTCCCCCGAACAGCGTCTTCGAACTCCCAACGGCACCGATACGATCGGAGGCGCTCGTATGGTGTTCAACGATCCGGATGGTTTTCTCCCGGAACATCCGTACTTCATCATGCGCAAGGGTGGTGGCCGGAAGAATATGCCCCTGCTGACCGGTGTTACGCGTCACGATGGAACGTTTGCCTTTTTGGAGGTGTTTAACATACTGCTGTTCAAAAAGCTGATCGGTGATCCACACATCACCGTTCACAGAATGGTGGACGAAGTGAACCAGGTGCTGGGTGTAGACGATCCTACCTGTACGGTGCGTACGCTTACGATGGCTCAGTTCTTCACCCACGAACAGCTCGCATCCGGCGACCTACGCAAACTGCTGGCAGGTTTCTGCGACGTAAGTGGTAAAACATTTCCCTGTTTGCTGCGGGGTGTTACTTACATGATCTTCTTTGTTTCGTAACGCACACAGCACACGGCGGACGTTTTGATCAAGGGTCCCGTACTCAAGATGGCCCAGAACAACGCAATGCACCTCCCGGAGCAGACGTACCTGTACAGTTTTGACTACGCGGGCGAACACACGCGGTTCGGGTACGGTGGCGACACGTCGGCCATTCCGTTCGACGGGGGCGTCCATCACTCGAACGATCTTATGTACCTCTTCCCCTATCCGCCTATGGCCGCAAATCTTAACGAGCAGGACGCGTCCGTCGCCAAGCGGATGGTGGATCTGTGGACGTCCTTTGCCATCCATGGCAAACCGGAAGCGGAAGACGTACCCGAATGGAAACCGCTGAACAGTGAGTGAACGTGGCAAACGGACTATAACATAACCTCAATCCCACGCTGGGTGATGACATCGTTTCTTTGTGTTGCTTTTTTCAGATGTTCTCGGGCCGTATCTCAAGATCAACAAGCAGTTTACGATCGGGCAGGACTTCAGGGACGAGTTTACCGTCGCAATCAAGAATCCGTCGGAGATACAGAAGAAAAGCTCCAAACCAAAAGCTGCACTGTAAGGCGAGTGCACGGGGCAACCGATCTTCGCAGTAGGCCAGACAGCTTGATTGAAATAAAATACTCTTTGCTCCAACCATTGCATATTTATTATTGTATCTTGTACCGGCGTGTTACTCTTCACCGCAGTGGGGGAATTTGTATTTGGTTAACTGAAATTTACCCTACCCTATCATGTCTTCCGCTTCCCTGACTTTCGGTATGATGCGTTTTGCTGCCGCTTTTCCACTCGATTTGGTACTGGGTTCTTCCCGCACAGCCTTTACCACCTTTGTACAGCGGCCGAATCGCACTCTAGCGTCTCCGCAAATTGGCCGGATTGAGGTTGTCCTCCACGACTACCGTCTTGGTCATGACGTCGTAGATGGAACGATTCTGCCGGAAGCAGAGCAGCAGCAGGCACATCGGAAAGAAGAACGCAATCACGACGTTCTTCACGACGGCCCGTGCAAATGCCCGCCTGAAGCTCGGCGTAATTCCCGGGTACAGGATGGCTCGCAGCGGCACCTGATTACTCAGCAGACCGGGCAGTGGCTGTGGTTCGATCACGGTCACCGTTTCGGCGTACACAATGCGCAGTCCCATCAGCATTTTGCCGGGCGTTGCACTACCCGGTATGACCTGTGTGCGCACCGTCCAGACGGCCTCGTAGATGCACACCGCAATCTTTATAACTATCTCCAGGAATATCAGCTCCGATGTGAACGACAGCAGCTCCGTGTAATCTTCCTCGAATGAGTTACGGATGGCGTCCAAGTCCATGTACAAGCTGCGCTCGAGAGCAGTGGGAGGTGAGGTAAAGAACGATAAAAAACAAAAGCATCGAGATTATAATTTATCAAACTTGCGTCTTTCGTCTTACTTACAGGTCGATTTCGAGTGCATCTATAAACGCTAGGGTTATCATTATCTTCAGCAGAAATATGATCGCGATATCGATAACTTCCGCCACGAACCGCTTCCACAACGGTGCAATCGGGAATTCAATTCCGCGACGACGAGCGACTGAAAGAAAATGGAAACATGTACAAACTATTCATCCATAGAGTCTGCCACCTCTTCATCCCGTCTCATGACTCACCATTGTCAAGGCGGGTGGCATCGGTCGTATCGTTTCGCCCCCGGTTTGCCGAGGCATTCTGGCCCGGTACTGTCGCCGTTCCGGCCAGATTTGTACCAGTCGCCGACCCGCTCGCACTACCCGTACTACCGGACATAAACGAGCCAACCGTCGACGGGACGGATCCGCCAGCGTTCAACTGAAACAGCTGCGGATAGTTGTTCATCAGATAGTACGGGATGTGTGCCTGCAGGTGGTTCTGCATCTCCGCATGGTAAACCCATGTCCGCAGTAGCTCGAAATACATTTGTTTCGACGATTTGGTCAAATCCAACGGTGGCAAACCGCCAACAGGGACCGAATTGTCCTTTTCTTTGATAGTGTCCTGATTTTCCGCCATGGCTGGGTAAAGGGTACACCCGATGAGCACGGTTTTCACGAGCAACCAAAACTTAAACCCCCGTGATTTATTTTCCTATCGCAAATGTTTTTCCAGTTGCGCAAACCCAAACAACTGAGGTAGCGGCCAATATTCCGTCGCGCGTACTGTCAAACGGTTGTCAACAATGTTGTGCCATAAAATAACACTTTTTATTACTAGCGAGCACCAAAAACATATTTAATTGGCAATTTCTTTCACTCCTCTATATTTTATGATATTTTTCTTTGCTAAAACAATTAACAAGTGTAATACGCATACCGATTTCATAATAGTAACTGGTATGGCTAGTAGGGATTTCATAATAGTAACTGGTGTGGCTAGTAGGTCAAGACTATTATTTTATATTTTTAACGATTCGTAAATTACTTTTAATAAATCAAAATTCCAGATATTCATTTCCAAAACGGTTGATAGAAATGTGAAATGTTGAAAAATATGTTCCAAATTAAACTATAGCCAAAATAAACCAAGGTCCGTCTCTTTCACCATCCGACAGTCTCGAATACCCCGAATAGGGTTAACCGTCGACGCAATGTCAAAATTCGGCCGTTTGGGTCGTCCTGGTCGGCAAGAGCAACTGTCAAAAAAGTGTAATGTCACCAGCTTTTTATGTGGAACGCGAAAAGAAGCGAATGCAAGTTTTCCATATATCGCGCTGGAGTAGAATCGGCAGCCAGCATCATCATCGTCGTTGTGTTTCGCCCCAGCATCAGCAGCGCCCCGTGTTGTAAATTTTATTGATCCACACACAGTGCGACGACGCCCCGTTTGTGTGTGTGTGCGCGCGTTTGTGTTGTGTACCCCGTCGTGCCGTTCATCCGGGGGTGGTGTAAGTGCGGAAAATTCGTGCGTGTTTTTCACCCACTGAAATCCAGGGCGTTTACGACATTGATACTAGTCGGCGTACCGTTCGTTTGTGTGTGCCCGCGCGCGTGTGTATGTGTGCTTGTGTGTTTGAGCGTGTGACTGTGTGTATGTGCTGTATCGGTTGTGGCCACAAACGGTAAAACATTCCTCCTTCCGGAACCGTGTTTCCGTGCCCAATTTGAGTGCGTGTATAAGACCGTGGAGTTCAGTGTGTGTGGTACGTGTGTGGGTCAGTTTTCTCATCTTTCTTTTTTCGTCCGGCCGCGTAGCGCCTCGGCGAAAGACCGCGGCTAGCCAAATCACCCACACCTGGGTGACCCATCTACACGCACACATACACACATGTACATATAGCACATACTGGTGCACACAGGCAGGGTAGTGGCCAGTCTGCGAGCGGGGAGGGGAGTGTTGGTGACCTGGAGGTTTTTCAAAATTTCCGTCCTGTCAGCTGAAACCGTGCATTTGGTTGATTTTTTTGTTGTTGTTGATGTCCGACGAAGCCCCGTCTGCGAAGAGCCAACGCGGCAACGTCTTCTGCCTCATCACATTTTAACGTATTCGTCTTCCTATTCCATTTTCTAAAGCAAAAGTTTCCATAGAAAAGGGGTCATCCAGCTTGACATCCGGAGGGCACCGGAAAGTCCCTTGCGAAGAATTTAATCTGGTTCCCCTCAGGGAAAAAGCAGTGGAAACGGTTGTGTGAGAGAAAAAAAGCGAGAGAGAAAAGCTCCGTAGCCGTCGATCGTGTGCTCCAGTTCCGGTGGAAAGTGTTGTACGCGATCGCGAAGGCACCCGGTGATTTTCCCGTGGAAAAACGCTAAACACAGCGCGGTTGGGTGAAAAGTGCGTCCCAGGGGGGGTGTAAGTGTGTGTGTTTCTGTGTGTGCTCGGCTGCGCGGTGTGCAGTTTGTGCGTGTGTGTTTAGTGAGTGCCTCCAAACCACCGTTCCAAGTGGAACGCGAATCGAGTGAAAGAAAGTAGCGAGTAGAAGCAGCAGCAATGTCGTCATCCGGCGATTTTGGAAATCCTCTGCGGAAGTTCAAGCTCGTATTCCTCGGTGAACAGAGCGGTAAATATCGTTATGCACTTTTGTTCTCTCCTCCTTTCATCTTTTTCGCCTCTCTTTTTTTAATCTACGCGAGAAACCTCCACCGAAAGACCGCAACGATCTTGAAATGTTGCGAGGTTGCCCATGAAAATGCCTAGCAACGGGTCGTCTACCTCAGAAGGCGCGTGAGAAGCGTCACACACAAAGCTGGACGTCAATGAAAAAATCCCGCATTCTGGGATGGATAAAGGCCGTTACTAATTAGCCCATTATTCAATCAGCCCAAGAAGCGTGTTTTTGATCTATTTCCATCACTGCGTGTGGAAACGACGTGTATGGCTGTGTGTTTCTTGCTTCAAACTTTTCTCCTTCGGCGTGGCTTTCACCGACGGGGGGAAACCGACTCAGCTACTTTGGCGAGCGAAACGAACGGAAGGCAAAACAATGACGCCTCATTTGCAAGCGAATCGGGATCCGAGCGTTTTTTGGGATGCTGAGCCTTCGTGACCTCATCGCATCTCGTGCTGGCTGGTTGGGTGGGTGAAGAGGTGCAGAGAAAAGCTCTCACGGAACGTGAACAGCCACTTGCCGTACTGGGAGTTGGATTTATTTATTCATCATTGTGTCCATTTTCGCCCCGGGGCTCGGCGACTCACGCTGCTTTTTCCGCCCCCAAGTGGAAGAGAAAGGAAAGCACGCACGCAAGACTTGTTATTTTTTTCTTCACCGGTGTTTTGTTTCGTCTCAGGGCGGACAAAAGAACGCGAACCCATCCCGAAACCTAATTCACTTACGACGAGAACATCTGATGACTTCGACGTCGGTGGTGGTGCCTGGCTTAGCTTAATCCTTTTTCCCAAGCACTGGCACCCTTTCCCGGGTTTCTTTTGTACCGAAAACGCCCGAAATCTTTGCTAGAGAGCTTTTAACAACCCGCTCGCCCGCCCGCTTTCCAGCACTCCAGGGCACCCGAGGCATTTGTATGTTTCGAAATTGCACACAGCTGCTTTTCTTGCGGGAGAATGTTCTCTCACGTCCCCCGAACGACGGCTCACGTACGGACGTGTTTCTTTTCGTCCCGTCATACGAAAAAAGCAAAAAAGCGAAAAGGCTAATCGGGGACAGCATGAATCATGCTTTCGTCCTTCGTTCTCCATCTCCCTTGGGAGGGGGGTGTGGGGAACATGGCGAAATGAAGGTGTTCTGCGTGAATAAAAGAAAAACGAAGAAATCAAAATGCGAAGAAGCGAAAAAATAAAACAAAACCAACAGCCAGACATTTTTACCATGTCACAACGAAGCAACGCCGCTCCACAAAACACCCTATCACAGCTGGTGTGTGTGGTTTTTTTTCCTTTCGACATGTCGGCCCTGAAACTCTGGTACTCCACTTTCCAGCAGGCCCCTCCGCCCCCTTTCCCAGCGGGCGCCGCTCTGTGCATAATCAAATTATGCGATACATCATATATCCCGGTGGTTTCTCCCTCTTCCTCCCCTTGCCATCCGTTGTTTCTACTTTGTACGTATGATCACATGTATTTTTGTTTTCTTTTCTTTTTGCATGGCTCTCAATGGATCACCGTGGCGTTCCACTTGTACCCACCACCAACCACCGGATGATGACGACGACGATGATGATGATGCTGCTGCTATTCACGGTCTGCTGAATGCATCCACAGTGGGCAAAACATCGCTAATCACCAGGTTTATGTACGACAGCTTCGACAACACATACCAGGTAAGTAGCAGCGGTGTACGAGCGTGTAGTGGAAAGGGATAATAGAATCATCCGGTTCCGGGAGACATCCGATATTTCGGACGGATGATTCATGTGCCTACGGGGAGAATTCGGATGGGAGCCTCGAAAGGAATCGGTAGAATATTGCTCGTCGACTCAAAGCTCGCTCACACAATCTCTTTCTCTTTCTCTCTCTTACAATCAACCTGGTTTGACCGCAAACTCGATTGTTGACCGTTATTAGTCATGCGCTTCTCACACCCCTCGTTGCCGAAAGGGTTGTATTTTTGTGTGTGTTATTTTGCTGTTGTTTTCGTCCCCAAAAAGTATGATGGCATTTTGTCATCCATCAATTACAGCCACTGGACAGAATGGGGAAGTGGTGGTGTTATGGTTGTGATTTAAAGATTTGAACAACGTTTTTGAGTTTCTTTTTTTGTGCTCGTTTTTATTTGCTTTCGGGTATTGACATAAACACGTGCGTACAATCGCGGTATTACATGTTGAATTTGGATAGAATTTTTCCGTTTGTTTACGTTCTGGAGGTCCCAAAGATAGAAGCTCATATTTTGACTCGTTTATTAATATAATTTAATTCTGTTTTCCTCTAGTTATAGAGATCGCACTGTGGATAACGATATAAACTCTTACAGTTAACCTTTAGCTCGATCAACTTGGCTGGGACGCTGAAAATACGACTGCACAGCTGGCACAGTAACAGACTAAAGGACATCTGTGGGGATAATTTGATCACCAATACACGTCACATGATCCATCATAGCAGTTTCATTCTTGTCTAATGGAATGTTCCCATCACACGAGCACCGAAGGAGGACAAAGCGAGAGAGATATCTAACGGTGACGCTTTTACATTCCTCGCCATGCGAATCGCTCCATGCGCTTGGCTGATGGATAATCAATATTGAGGAAGAGAATTGGGTTATAAAAATTGGTACTTTTATCATCTACCTTACCCGAGATGTACTGCCGTTCGCGTCGTCATCGTTATGGTGGCTGCTGACGTTGGTTCTTCCTACGCCAAACGTCACCGCGTAGGAGCCTCACGGAGCCTCTCCGCAGCGCTGCCCACACGCTTGGCGCACTTTCGATGGCGTGTCCTCCCGTAGTGTAAATGTCGGGCCGCAATTCCGTGAACTGACCGTAAACTAATAGTTTTATATAAAATTCGATACTTTACGACTTTGTCGGTGTGAGCGAAGCGAACGAGCAGGCGCTTTTGCAAAACAGAAGCAAAATGGTACGCTGGGAAAGACATAAAGTTGCCTTAGTTATGTAGTTACTACCGGTGGTGGTGGTAGTTGCCAGGGAGCTGTGGATTGTAAAATGGAATATAGGGAAGGAAGAAAAAAAAACTAGGTTACGAGATACGTGCACTCTCCCGGGCCCCGGAGTCGCTTGAAAACAGGATCAGTGTCCCATCGTCTGCAAACACAATCAAATCGGGGTCGCTCAGCTCAGTTCGCACGAAACTTCACACGAACAAACACTACACGAAAAGAGGGACGAGCAGCAATCAGGAGCATGAAAAATTGTATTAAAACTTTGCCGTGCGTTTCATGTTTGGCTCCAAAATGACTTTCATGTGCTCGTCTCGAGAGCAGCACAGGTGTGTGATTAAGAACATTCGCCAGATTCGATCTCTTTGTCAGATGGGAAATGCTCCCGTCGAGCGCAAAACATTGCGTACAAATAGTAATCTTCCATTGCTCGAAAGGAGTTAATTTTAAAGTTTCCAATATTGTTTTTCTAATTAAAATTCTTCTTTTAATTAGTTTCCATGCAAACACACCCACTCCGCAAATGATTGCCTCGGTCTGGAATATGACGCGCACATCTGCGATTGTACTTTCCGGTCCTGCGAGGCGTAGATGTCGTATGGTGCTAGAATAAACGAGCAAACCGACCGCAAAGTTTGTGCAAATTAGTCGATTAATTAATTACGACTTAACGTAATTACTCTCGTGTAATGTGTCCCGGATGATGGACGGCGGCGAACTAGCCTAGCCCGCCGGCGTTCCCCATCCGCCGTGCTGTCGATTAGTGTAAATTAAAGGATTTCTTCATGCGGTAAATGACCTCTGCCGACGAAGCTGAGACGGTGCGATGTTGATTCGAATGTTACTATCATTTTTGCGACCTGTCAATTTCCTTCCCTGGCTGTGGAATAGAAGGAATTCGAAGTTGGAATGTGATCTACCGCGCGGAAGCGCCCGGAGCTTGTTATCTTGCTTGTAAGATAAGATGTTTGGTATGTAGAAAGTCGTGCTGATTTGTTTGCCCCAGTGTGAAAACACGTATGAGTTTTCAATTTTAAAATAAACATCTTTTTTCCGTTAAACAGTCTCTTGGCAAGTGGATAGCATACATTAAGGCGCAAACTATCACAGCAGCCTTTTTGTATGCAATTCGTATAGTTTTTTTTGTTTATTAATTTTAAAAAACCTTGTGCTGGAATAGTTTTTCATAGAATTATAGTTTAGAAAACGTTTTCTAATAAAAATAGCAAATCATCTGCATTTTAAACAAATCTCATTCCAATCACAGACCAACAGCCCATTTAGTTTGGAATAAGAGCTACAGCCACCTGTAATCCAGAACAATCTTGGGTTTGCTGTTGATTAACAATCTTCAAACATGACACCATCATTACAATGCACACGCGCAGCGCTTTCGCGAATACAAATCACGGTTCGCGCGTTCTCTGTGTCTCCCTTTCTCTCTCCCTCGCACCACACCCTAGAAGGTATCGCCGGCTGCCACGTAATGCCACGGTGTCAAGAAAAATCGATGACAAATCCCGCACCCACCTGTTGGAAGGATGGGCGCTGGGTTGCTGGGAGAGTGAGGCGAAGACGAAGCCGTGCATTCGATTTCCAGCCGTATATTTTACTGTATTTGCTAGGGCGATAAGAAAACGGTACGAAGGTGCTTACGCAGAATGTGCTGCAAGTGCGGGCGACACTCGAACGTAAAAGGAGGCCAGCTGATAACGCCGCCAACCACGGCGAACGTCGTCACCCCCTCCTTCAAAAAAAGAGGGGTCCGGTGCTGATTCATGGTGCATGTTAAATAATGGACCGGTTGTAATAAAACAAATGTTTTTTTTTGTGGGTTAATTTGCAACCGATATCTCTAGAAAGAATGTTTTTCCTTGCTTTGGTGTGGTTTGCACGGAAGTGTGTTCCTAGATTTTTACGCCTGCTTTCCTGTGTTTACCACTTTTTCCCCGGATTCGCCTCGTGACACCCTGCGCCACCCGTTTGTAATTCATTAGCACAACTTGATCGTACTTTAAATGCGTTTTACGAACGGTTTTTTGAAGGCTTTCCATGCTGAACACTCTTCACGTGGTGGGCGTGTGCAGGACGCCTTTTGATGATGTGGCCCCCGCGTTTGCCATTTCAATTAGCATAATTTCGAGTGAGATCGAGCTGCCCGTCGAATGTAACTTTTCCTTCGTTCTTAGCGCGGTTTTTTATCTCTCCTTTGCTGTGCGCGATGCGAGAAGAAGTAATTTGCTCTCCAGTTGGCAAGAGAAATTGAATCCTGAATTATTCAAAATGTTGCCTTCTTACGGCATCTCCTTCCCGACGCTTCCTTCATCCACGGAACAAGGGTAATGAACTTTAAGCACCAGACCACCTCATCGAAATGATGGGACCGTGGCCGAGTAGCCGGGGATGAGTGTAAAGAAAGACGGGGCAGCACAAAAAAAAAAGAAAAGTTCATCAAATCTAAATTAGAAGAAGCTGCTTTCGCATTCGATGTTTCCCGTTTCGGCTCGACCTTGCCAATCCCGCAAGCGGCCCGCACTTACAAATCTTTTGCCGTGCGTACAATTTGCTGCAATTAATAAAGCTATTTATTTATTCGCCCAGCACACCAATACGTTCGAAGAATGTTCGTGTGGTCGCTTCCCGGGGGTGAATTTATAGATGGTACACGCCTTTCCGGGTCTGCAAACCGAGCGAAAGCTGTTAGATATTTCCGATATTTCAATAGGAATGGGCTGAGGGCGGAAAACGTCACGCCGGCCACAAAACGCTAGTGAATGAAAATGGGACGGGAAAATATAACGGTTGTAAACAAATTTATCACCCAGCGGCAGGTGAAAATTGTGCCCACTTTTTTGCGGACTTTTGAAGTATTGGATTCGGAAGGATTCGAGAAATTCCATTCCCTTTTTTTTATCGGCGCTGGTCTGGTTCGCTTTTTTGTATGTTGTTTTGCCAAAAATTCCCGTGGGGGAGGATTGGAAAATACTGGTGGTGAATCGCCAACCACAGGCTTTTTGCCAGTTGTTCCATACAACTGGCCGTTTGCTTTCTGTCCTGTCCTGGAATCCTGTTTACTTCAAAAACCTCCCGGTGCCAGATCGTTCGGGGTGTTTGAAGGGGGATTGCACACATACTCTCGCACTGTGCGGAATTTGCTGGATGTTAGCAGAAGGGGAGAGTTAAAACTGTTTATGGTCATACGCGCGTGCCGCATAAAGCTGCCGATTCCGTTTCCTTTTACGACGATTCCCGTGCGGTAGGTGAATTGGCAGCCCTTATGGTGGTTCTATTATGGTCGTTTTTTTTTTGTAGCGGGAAAAAAACGACGCACTTTATTAGCAAACAATTTTCACTACATCACACAGAAGAGGAACGAAGGTTCCGACTAGACCAGTGACAAAAAAAAGCAAGGGAGTTTATGCTCTCGTTATGCCTTGCGTGTTTAGACAGAGATTCTCATGTGTTTCACACGGCTAGTGATGTGGGTTTTTGTGTTTTGTGGCAGAAAGTTGCTGTTGAGTTGTTCTTGTGAAGGAATTGATTTGAGATTTAACTCTTCTGGTTTTTTTTAAATCAATAATGAATCTCAATAAAAATAAACAAATCTCTTAATCTTACCAATATATCGACGTTTAACACCATTAAAAGGACTTATGGTCACAAACGAGGTGTTAAAAAAGAGAATAATATGAAAATTTGGAAAAATAAAATAATAAAATAATACAAAACAAACCCAGAATTGGGCAGGAGTCCACAAGGAAAGTTGCAAAGACTTGATCCAAAATCAACTGAAATAAACTCGAAGACAGTTCGAAAAAGCATTGAATTATTGAAAAGAGTTCGAATTCTCCAAATCGAACAAATGCTAAAAAATAATCGACATCCAAATAGAGCCAATAAGATTTGATTCTGAATTGTAATTTAAGAAAATTCTTACATTAGTTAAAAAAAATATATACGACTTCTAAGATTAATTGCATCGAAAACATCCTTACAAAGAGATTCCGGGAAGAATAAACTTTTAATAAGAGTTAAAAAAAAACTACAAAAGAATCTACTGTTTTAAAAAGTTTGATTTTCTAAAGAATTTTAAAAGGGAGACGAAATAAAGTAGGTTTTCACTAACAATCTCAGATTCTGATTCGAATACTGGTCTACAATGTTGTTCTTATTTTGTAAAAAAAAACAATAAATGCACCTGCAGATAGCAAAGAGCGATGAATCACATTTCGATGCATTTACAAAAGTCTAGAAAACCCTTAACAATCTCTCACGCAGAGACGAACCGACTAAAGTTTCGTTTAACCATGAGTGGTCGCTTCAACAGCATGCTACTTTTCTGTTCTGTATGAAAGCAACTGGCATTCATAACTTGAATTTATCCTTTCATCTACGCCACATTACTCAATGACCGGCATCCGTCGAGCTCTGGTGTTCATTCGAGAACAATTCGGTCTCTGTTCCAGCGGCAAACAACATCTGCCCACCCGAAATACGCCCAACACCTTTTGCGCGAATATACTTGCTGTGTTTGCGTTTGTACCTGTGTTCTAGTAAAACACACGCTTTTATGTGGCGGAGGCGGACTAACTTTCCCATTTCATTCGGTCTCGGTTACGTTAAAATGGAGCAAGTGGCTGCGGCCGACAGCGAACGGACATTAAAAAACAAAAGAAGTCTGCGGTAAATGAATTTTTCCTTCCCTTTTTGATGCCGGATGAGCCAAACCGTAGGCTTCAGCAGTAGCCGCAATGGTCTTTTTTTTCTCGGGCGAAAATTTAGCCGAAACTTTCCCCAACGGTTGCACATATATTGTGCGTAAGAACGTTAATAATAATTCATCCGGAAAACATCCGATCCAGTGGCGAGTTGTTGGGCTTTTTTCGTTCGATCTTAACGGTGAGAGAAACTTTGGCGAGGAAGTTTTTAATTTAATTTAATTTAAGTGCAGCAATCAATCGTAGGATAAATTTTTCGGGCTAAAAATTCCCAAAATCTTCACTTACTTTTTCACGAGCATTCTGTTTCTATCATTCTTTTCGCAGCTCCAAGCCGGCAGATCGCGGTAGACCGAGTTTCAAGCCATTTAGCATGCGCTTTCGATCAATTGACGGCCTTCAGGCAATAAACCACCAACCTCGCGCGAACAAAAAAAAATAAAACGCGTTCATCGCATTCAATCCAGTCCTCCTCGTCGTTCTTTCCATGCGCGGCCATCACCGTTCCCACCCATCCAACCACCCCCGGGAGTGATGTGAAATTAGATCATTAAAATGTATGCGGAGACATGATGTCGCCCCACGCAAAGTGCAAAACGCCAATGGCACGAACCGAACGAACGATGGTGAGAGGTCGTCGTCGGCGTCAGCGTTTCCGCCCTTACCGGCGGCTTCGGGCTTCGGTCGATTGATTGGCGCAGGGGAGTGAAAGGTGCCAGGACCGACAGTGGGGCCGTGCAGTGCAACACACAACAGTTCCGGACATTTTAGACCCCGGAACAACCTGCTCGATACAACGCAACCGCCGGCCGCCCGTGGGAGAAGAAGAATTGCTACCCATTGTGTTCCCGTGCCAGTGGAGCAATAGAATGGATGAGGGTGTGTGTGAGTGTGTGTTTAACCCCGCTGTCTCGTACCATGCCATGGTTCTGCTTGCTGCATAAATGGATACGCCGGTTCTCATGTCATACACGGTGTTAAATCACACAAAAGCGTTCGTTTCAGAATGGGCCGGGCGCGGTGGTTTAGAATTTCCAACAACCACACCACCATTACGCACGGTGACAGAAGACGACCGAATTCCTTAGGGAAGTGAAAGGCGTGCGCTTGGGTGTGACAAACACACGCGTTCCGGGACACGCGGAATGTGGAATCGAACCGTGAAAAAGCAGATGATTGATCAGCACAGGCCAGGCAGGGAGGCAGGCGGCGCCCGGGAATCAATTTGTCTGTGGTTGCGGTGGGTAATGCGACCGAGCGAGCGCGAGGTGCTGATGAAACGCGTCATATTTCTGTATAGGCGGCAATTTCCGGCAACATTTGTCATGTGTCTCACGTTTCTTTTATTTTGCATCCCAACCGGGCTCACCTAACAGCACTCATTGGAAGAATATTTTAAGAGATTCCACAAAGTGTGACATCCGGAATTGGATCGGAATGAAAACTGAGCTGCGCAAACTCATCTTTTTGAAATGATTCGTCGCCGGTAGCTTTCCTGCACGATCCTATCGATCATTTAGAGTCCTTTATTCTTATCATAAACACCATGTTGTGGAATGATTTTGGGCGTATCATATGAACTCTCATACGAGGCTGGAATTAGAATTAAATTTGGAAAAAGAGTAACCAAATGAGGAAACATTGTTGTTTGCTCTGGACTAATTTTACTAGCAGCTAGCGATTGTTATCTTTAGTTATACTAATTCCATAGCTAGGTTTCCCCAAATAATCTAAAACATATATTTCGAGCAAATCTCCCCATTGTAACCACGAAATCGAGTAAAAAATCAATTTTGTGACCATCGAAAACGAAGTTAAGTAAGTTCTTTAATTTAGTCAAGACAAACCAGGTCTATACTTGCTAAATGTTTGTTATTCAATTAGAAAAAACAGAAGACAGTTGTAGTAGAAATACTAGACTATCAAACAGTCGTAGTGACGGATGGTTAACATTAAGATTCATACATTTGTTCATACGGTAAATGGGCAACGTCCTTCCTTGTCCGATTGGTGTTGATGTCTGCTAAAACTGTTCGAATGAAATGATTGTACATTTACTATAAGTCTCTAACATGTGTGGCATAATCACGAAACAGAAACTGTTGACCTACTTTAACATGCGCGTCGTTGGAAGAAGAAATCAACTGGGACCATCATTTCGATCGGTGGAATCCTTCCTCCGTCACGAACGTTCCGGAGAATGTTCGTGAGACGTGTTATCGTTTTATTTATTCAGTTTTATAACTTCAGAATGCATTCCGCTGGCGATGGTCGCAG
>JXWZ01006940.1:0-29448 GCA_000956215.1 Anopheles farauti No. 4 | reverse complement strand
ACACACACCTTAGAATAACAACGAAACGAACAAAAACACCACAAGCAGAGGTGGGCCACAGCAGAAGAACAGCAGCAACACCGCAGCACACGTAGAGTGGACCAGCGCGCGCGACCACTTGCGGCGAACTTGCAAGCGTGTGTGACGACTCTCGCGACCGAAACCTATGCTCGCGGATGTGCCGACGACGTTCGGTCACGACTGCCGCGACCAACGGCGGGGAAGGGTGGAGGTGCTGGTACCCAATTTCATAAGTGCTGCCAGCTCTTTAACGCTACGAGCGAACGCTCGCACGGAGCAGTGCCTGTGGGTCTCTTGCAAAGCGTGAGCAGATTCCCTTCGTAGCGGTTCAAACATAATAACTCAATCTCACACGCAGCAGCGCCACCCTCGGAGGAAGGTGCTGGAAATAAAAAGGGAAATTTTCCCGTGCAGCGGCAGCAAACTTTTCCTCCGAGCGAGCGAGCAGCACGAGAGCAGCTTCGTTTTGATGTGCAGTGGATGCCGCTCTCGTTCCTCGCACGCTCACCACCGCGCGCGGAGTGAGATGGTGAGCAGTGAGTTTTTAGTGCAACCACTCACCTAACTCGTCTCACTTTGCGACGAAGCGGGCGGGTAGAGTGCGCGAGTACGCAATTTTGTACTGCAAAAATCACAACACATGAGTGGGTGTGTGTATGCTTTTTTTTTGTTATTCGCTCCCTTATTGTAGAAGGGCGAGCTAATTATATTTTTTTCGATTTTTATTTAAACAACCACAACATCATCAATAATGTGTTCGTGGGCGGTTTGGAATTGTATGTACTTTTCACCAGCCAATATATTTTTATTTACTGTTCACATTTGTTTTTTTTTTGTAAAAGTGTCCGTTAGTGGTTCATTTTTTCTACTATGAATTACGATATGTCGCATGTATGTTATTCTATTTCGTTGCCTTTTGGATACGAAATGTGATGAGTAACAATCGCGAGTTGTTTTGTTTCCTTAAATTAATTCCACTAAATTAATTCCGCGTTTCCGTTGTGCTTTGTAAATTAAAAATAAACTTTTATGGTCATTTTTATTTGATTTACACTCACTTAGGGAACGTCTCTAAAACCGAGCTCGATTTCACACGGATGAATAAACAACAAAAATTTACCTTGATTGACTGCCAACTCCTATCTATTATCAATACAAGCGAAATAATCGTATTTGCGAGATAAGAAAAGTACCACGGGTTGAAAAGTTTTCAATAGGAAAAGATAAGATAACTTCCATTGTCGAAGAACGCCACTAAATGGTACGACTGATAAAACGAAACGACAACACAAACGAGCATAACAATACCATGAAATATTATACAATCTAGTGCCCGGTAGTATCTTAAAGGCTTAATTATATCGTCTAATTATCTAAAGTACAAATGCCGTACGAAGTATGCGAGCAAACCGAGCCTGGATTAATTATTAAATGCAGATACATTTTTAATTACGCACTCTTCAGCAACGAGAAACGATAACATATCAATCTTTTTCAAAATGATGAAAGCACACTAAATAACAGACTTAGTTCACCATAAGGAAACCGATTTTTTCTGACAACCAACAATTCTCGGAAAAAATAACCTTGCACCTTACCTTCCCCGCCTATTTATGTGTATTCTCTACATCGTCATAAAAATTCGCAAACGATCCCTCCGGTTGTACGTTGAAGCACTGGCACGGGTCGCAGTGCCGATCGATTGATTATTTCTAGCAAGCATACAGCATTCAATCCGGTACACGACTTTCCAATTTGTGCTGTGGGAAAAGTCCATTTTCTTCCCAACCGACGTCCGGCGTCACACCAGACCCCGTTGCTTCCTTCCGTGCGTATGTTAGTTCGGCTTAACTATATCGGAGCATTCAAAGCTCGAGAGCGTGCCAGAGCAGCATACGGCGGCACAGCAGGTGAGGCATTTCATTCGGTCACAGCAACAGCGGCGGCAGTTTGGTGTTTATATTTAGAACCTTCGCTTCCTATCATGCCCGAGACACACCGGCCAGCTGCATCCGACAGAGGACGCCCGCCAGGATAGGGAAGCACCGCACTTATCGTCTGCCTCCCGGTAGAACACCGCACACCCACGTCGAGCATCACCATCCAGTGGGATTGCCAGCGAGCAGCCGAACAACATCAGCACCGATCGATTGATTTTCGAGTCGAAAACGGTGGAAAATTTTGCCGCGAGTGCCTTGGGGCACGATTATGCAACCACTGTGGGAAAGCGACGGGCGACAGAGAGAGTGTGAGATTGTGCACCAGTTGGACCACTCGCATGCTCGGTGGCATTGGAGTAAATTGATTTCTTTTTTAATTTTCATATTCAGTTTTTTTTGTTCACTCTCACAAATCACTCCCGCGGTGTAGTGATCGCAAATCCATCCTCGTAATTTATTACAGCCTACATCGGCATGGCAATACAACCTAATCAAGCTACGAACATGCCAAATGTGCTCGAGTTTCCTCAATAAACTAGTCGGCTTTGTTTCGTTCGTCTACCTAATTAGTAGGCGCCTTCTTCCGCCATTCACGTGTGGTTGAATATTTTCCACCGTTGAAGCTATACAATAAAACCATGTGTAAAACTGTCTTTAAACCCTTAGGAAGGGGACCGAGAGGGTTGGATTGTATTTTCGGTGAACCATGACCGTGACATGGTATAGATTTCGTTGGTCCGTACAGCAGCTAGCACATGCTTCCTGTTGTGGCTTTCGAGTTAATCGCCATCGGTAAGCATTGCCTTTCCGTTGTAGGATGACCGGTTCCATTGACAGCCCAGTTGCAGTTTGATGGTTCCGAGCTAATCTGGTGATCTACAGTGCTTGTACGTATGAACTCACACTCTTCTTTGCATCAACAAATAATAGCAGTACTAGATAAAATATACAAAAGTGATCAAAAAGGTTTTCATAGACATGGTATGCATGATACGCGGACGATTAAAAAATCATTCTTTACTCTGACGGTAAATGCCACTTGCAGGCCGTTTTCTTAGTTATACAATACATATGGTATTGATTCCAGAAGTTCTAACAATCTCTCAGGTAAATGTTAATACATGTTCGCGTAATGCACCACCGAATCGGTGTAATTAAAATACATTTAACATTTACACACGCATGCGGCAGTGCGCCCAGCAGGTACGTTAGTGTTATTGCTCTTTTTCCACCCCTCCGAGGATTCCCAAACACCGTTGCTCGCGTTACAATCCCTCACTAATTGAGGCTACCACCCGGATGTGTCGATGAGGTACCGAAAGAGGACATCCCCGTAGTACGCCCTACAAAGCAAAGCAAATGGTTGAGAACGGAGCGTTGCATTCGGCTTGTTTACCTGCCTGCCTGCCGTAGGGTTATTTCACACACCGCCGTTTATCTCGCTTGCTGATTGTTGCATCTGGGTCGCACGGCTTCACGTCTTGCGCTATAAATCAGACGCACGGGGCTTTCGGCGTAGCAAAAGCCTTCAACCTTGCAGATGTAAACAAACCATTGCTTTCCGCGACCAGCACACTTATCAGTATCGAACGAGAGCAGCATCCAAGGAAGCCGTCGTCATCCACCACCGCAGCTGATAGGGGAAAGATCGGTTTCGCTGGGTTTGTGTGAGAAACCTGCGTTCGACCATTGTGCCTGGGGCGGTGTGTGTGTTTGTGTATGCCTGTGTAAGCTTGCACATTTAATGGCTGTGTGACTCACACCAGACGGATTCCCGTATGCACAAGCATAACAATGTTAAGCACGTCGTTCCACGCTCGTATTTAGGTGAATCCCTGCTGGTGCATTTTAATGGCCACCCCGGTTTGTTTGGAACTAATCGATAACATTCTGCCTGCGCATGAAGAGTGCGAGGGAGAAAGCACACACACACATGAACGATGCTTTGGACCCAAGCGAAAATGACGGAACAGCCGGCGGCACACTGAACTCACGTACGCACATACAAACCCCATAGCTTTCACCTATCACACCGAAATTGTTTCACATCGCGAACCCTTGGGACTGATCAAAAACTGATCCTACCACACACACACACACTTTTGCTTGATATGTCACGGAAGCCGCTTTTTGTGAACTTCTTGTGCTGAGCACTTACTCAGCACACTCTGCTTTCACTGTAAACCTACACACAACGCAACGAAAAAATCAATCAACCCCACACAGCGGCGGGGGTCGCTATGAATATCACCGTGCTGAAACGTGTCCGGCAAACCTAATAGATGTGCGTGCCTCGACGATGGCTTCTTTTAACGACCGAAAACGGAGTTTGTTTACTCACCCTGCAAGGCGCTGCGACTCGATCCCTCTAGTTATTTGTCGGTGCTAATTTTTTTTTTAACAAAAATCGGTTACATTTCACAGGATGTAATCGCTTAGGCGTAAAATTGATTTCAGTGGTTTCCTAACGTGTCGCGAATTCAAAGGCAAAACAAGCAAAAAAAACAATCAGCAGCACCAAAGTTGCCTTCACTTCAAGCAACACGAGCACAGCAAAAACTGTCACTACTGTCAAGGTAAAACTGAAAACTTTGATTTAGTTTACGCTATGCGAGTTCAAAGATTAAACATTTGATTGGGTGGTTGGTGCAACGAGCAGTGCGATTCCGAGAGCTATGAGCACGGCAGTATAAACAAACGCACGACGTCATCAAACGTCATCCGGCGGGGAGAGCGCGTACACATGGTAAACCCTCCGTGCTCGTAGTGCCGAAACAGAGAAGAAGAAGAAGTTGCTTCTAAGCGAACGTGAAATGAACGAGTATTGCTGCTTGCTCTGTCCGAAAAACACATCAAAGTAAAGTTTCGCAAAAGCGATTTGCACCGGTCGGCATTTGTGCGGGTGGATTGTGTGTTTTCATGCCCAATCCTTGTCTATCGTGTGGGGAAGCAGTGTGTGTGTGTCGTTTTAGTGTCCGTTGGTGAATTGTGCACGAAAGATTTTGCAGCCCCTCGCTCGAGGAAGCGACGGACGAGGCTTTTCGTGCTGCCAAAGTGTGCGGTAAACAGCTGCAGGGGCATTGAGAGAAGTGCATTGTTCGTGATCCGCCGTGATTGGCAGTGCACCACACGGTGGCCGTGAAGTTGTGAAATACGTTCCTGGAGAAGAAAAATCCCGAGGAAAAGGATCTCTGTTGATTGCACTGACGCCGCGAAAACATCATTGCAACACTTCGAAACCAGGAAGGGAAGGCAGCGTTTGCGGTGGTGACTCGAAAGGAAAATGAACCGAATGGTAATGTTAGTTTTTTTTTGTTTTGGTTTTTACGCCTTGGCCGCCATGCAAACCAGCATCCAGGGACTGTCAGATTACAATTCGTGACCGGCACCTTTCCGCTGGCTGTGAGTGGCTCAGTACTGAAAGTTTGCGATTTCCGCTTCTAGAAATTTGTCGGGAAGCTGTTGTTGTGTGAAAAGAGGGTGCATCCGCTCCATTCCGTCATATGATACGCTTCTTGGGTTACCGCTCCCCACGGGATGAAGCGGAATAACATAACCAACAAAAAAGTGCCCCGCTTCGAGCGGCTGTAACTGGTCTGGTCGATGAATGTCACATTTTGACAGCGTACGGTGTCGGGGTTGCGTGTGGTGCGGTGCAAAATGTTTGCAACGCTGGAAGTGACCGGTACCAGCAGTTCCTTGAGGCACATTCCCGTGGACAGCGGATAGTGTCTGCGGTGAAGATTCCGCACGCTGATAATACATAGACATCTGAGAACATTCCTACCGGGGTGTGGCTACCGTGTGTGGCAATCGATTGATTCGCGATCCGCTAATGGGCACATTATGGCGGGATGTGCGTTTTGATGGAAGTCAAAGTAGGAGTTCTGGTGGACGCTAGATTTATATGCGTTTGCCTGCATTGGATAGTAATTTATGTAGCTAGTGTGATGATATATTCCACCCCCTCGTATCATATTATGTACTGATGTCGGATTGATGCGTTCCGTGAGAGTAGGGAATTACCGATGGATGTATCAGTTACTTATCCTGTATGTTTTGCATCTCGAAATTAATAAGATTCTGGTGATACAATTTTAGTATGGGATAGAGAGTAAAAGAACGAAAAGGTAGTTATTTTTTCCTGTTGCTCGGATTGTTACCTTAGAAACGCCGGTAATTGCGGACTCTCCGGACAACGTGTTCGCAAGCACGTGGAATCGATAGTAAACATTCCGTAAGGTTTTCGGCATTTGGTTGGATTATTTGCACATGTGCAGGGCCAATCGGTTCAATTTTTTACTTTAGGATATGGCTTTATTTTCTTTTTGTTCCGAAATGAATCCAATTCAAACATTTTTATTTTTTTTTTTAATCTTAAATGGAAACATGTATTTATTTAAATTTGCAATTGTCTGCAATGTGCATAGTCAAGACTAAAAGAAACGTATGAATTTATTTGTCCTTTCCTCGTATAATTGTATTTTCGTCTATACAAAAATCGTTACAAACTATCATATTTCGTTTCCTCTGTAGGCCATGAAGAAATCGTCCTATGGTATGGAAGAAGACGATGATGATGAGGAGGAGGAAGCTGACGAAAAGGGCGGCGATTCGACCGATTCTGATTTTGACGACGATGAGGACCCGGACGAGATTGAAGTACCAGGTAAGTAAATAGTCATAGGCGCCGGTCGCATCACCGGTTAGTCCTTTGAAATCGTCATGTTTGCCGAGCGAGACTTTGCTTTCCGAAATCTTTCAAACACCCATGATTGTCGCACAAGATTCCTTAGTAATTTGTTTTCGCAAGTTTGTATCTGGTCAGGAAAACACCCCAGAAACAAGTTCCACGACGTGCGAGGCATTGTGTGTTCTTCTCGGTTGCGCTGTAACTGCTACGGAACTGGTCGCGGAAGTAAATCACGTTTATGTGTAAGCAGAAAATTAAATAGCTTCTTGCATTAATGATGCCCGTGAGCAGGCCAATCGACAAATGCAACCGGAGCCAATAGGAGCTGACGCGCGAAGGACTTCTTACCTTAATGGCGCGCATAATAACTAGCCCGGGTTTTGGTATCCTGGGACACCAAAATGCATCGGTATACGCAAATTGTACATGTGCATTGCGACGCTGTTTCGATTCATATTTCAACCCATGAGTTCCGGACGCGCGAACGTACGAGTTTGCACTTCCTCGCTTCCGAATTATCTCCCATTTCCGACGGTCAAATTCTAATTCCGATCTTATGTACATATTATTATGTCCCAAAAACAATGCCGCACATATACACGCACACACACACGCCTATACGAATCGATTCAATTTCTTGTGCCACCTGTCTCCTGACAACCCCGAATGAACCCCCTTCTCATTCCGAGGTAGTGTAGTGAGCCAAGCGCGACCCAGCGTGGGTGGCACATCCGATGCTGTCCGAAAACGTCCCTGCTATGGTTATGAGAATCCGTTTGGCGAATTTCTCACGAACGAACTAACCCCTTCTCCCTCCTACCTCGGAAGAATAACGCGCCTTCGCTCGCTCGATGCGACGAAGACGAAGCCGAACCCTTTTTGGTGGGTGAAAGATTCGCGTCGCGTCCCCTGCACCACTCTCCAAAACCGGCTTGGTCGCGTAATGATATTCCTACTTTCTCGCTCGCCTGCTGGACGACTGACTATCCGCGCGAATCTTGTGCACGTTGCTCTTCACCCTTTCGCCATAAGGAGGTACGCGGCGCGCACATTGTCAAAGGGCGCCCCCGGCCTGTGGTCGTCGGTTGTGTAGCGCAAGAAGCCGTCGGTGGGCCTATCGCACCGCACCACTCTCTCGCGTTCCCGGTTCGATAAGAAAGTTTACGCGTGAGGCGGTTTTGCTTCTCCCGTCTCTAAAACGATGATTGAGTCCTGCGTGTATCCTTGTAGCGAAGGGGAAAGGGGGAGTGATAGAGCAGGATACGGCCGCTTCAAGACGCTTAGTTTGAAGCTCCCCTTTTCACCTAGCCTAGCCGTAATTGTACGGAACCCACTAAAACCCGTTGCTGCCCTGCTGCTAGCGAGGGCAATGCGGTGGGTAAAGGGTTACTCGTGTTCGTTATTTGTGCGTTCGTCAGTTGAATTATTAGCTCGCATGTGTCAAGACGCGAAAACGCGGTTGCTTCTCCACTGCCTTACTGCTCTGCCCGAACGGGACCGAAAATTATCGATTATTGTGCTGCTCTCGGTTTAGAATTTAGAGCGACTCACGGCGGAACGCACGCGTTTGGTTGATGAGTTTCATACCGCTGCAACACCTAGCGGCGTTGTAAGTTTTAGTAAGGCTTTTGTTAACCAAAAGGTAGTCGATTCGATGTCTCATCCAGCATGTTTTCGCCTTATTTAACTTTTTAACGTATTTTTTCTTTGCCTATCGTATCTTTCACGCATTCTAAGGTGGTGGAAAAGATCTCGCAACGGTTGCAACGTTAACGAAAAAGTTCAAAACCGAACCGACCAGCTCATCGAGTTCCTCTAGCAATCAGTTCGCTGCCCTGGGCATGGGAGCGACGGGTAACAACACGGTCGAACGGCAACAACAGCAGCACCAGCTACAACAGCAACAGCCGGTAACGGCCAAGAAGATCACCAATTTCGGAATAAATCTCCCTGCCAAAGTACCACTGCCAACGGTGGCAAGCACTGGTGTTGGTGTTGGTGGTGGTAGCAGTAGTGTGATTCTAGCAAGCACCAACCGAGGTGCCATCGTCATGAAGCCAACCGTAGGACCGCGGATGGGTGGCACAACGAACACCGGTACCGGCACTGGTGGCAGTGGTGAGTAGTGTCATCGTTCACATGATCTTAGTATATCGTAGTCATTCTCACGGCGACTAAGCAGTGTGGCTTTGCCGAACCAACGGAGGGACGAGTTGTGATAGTTTAGCTAAAATTCGCACGCCTTTTTCCACCAAGCTGTTTGAAACATGTTATTCTCTCGTTCATTGTACAAGAAGATTGCTTACAAAAAGGAAAACATTGCAATACCATCTGTAGCAGAGTTTGCCGTTCCAAATCAGTTTTGAATATTAAACTTTTTTTCTTCTGACACATGAATGTTTCAGCTACTTAGTTTTGTATAAATTCAAAGAAATTGCTTAAATTTATTATGTTTAGAACATAAGTTTTCAAGCAATTAATAAGGTGTCACATTAGAGGCATCAGAGATTAGTTTGGAATTGGAAAAAAATTAAAAAAAAAAATTGTTTGTAAAAAAATTGGAAAAAATAGAAAATATTCGATCACGTTAAAAAGAATGGCGGATGTTGTGAGAATTTTGCGTTTCAATTACATTATTCGCTTCTATTCCATAACACTAGTTGTGGGTTTGATTCATAACTCGATTGATGCAAAAGATTGCCATAGGAAGGCTAAGGGTATAAATCAGCCAAAGAAAGCTGGGATTGCTAGGCTTCTAGTGCTAGTAGGCTAGTGGTTGTTATGCCAATTATTATCGAAAAGTGACACTGAGCAAGTGGTGTTGCTAGCTGTGGTAGTGGCATCTACGACGCCATATTTATTTCATATCATGACGTTGATTTTTTCAACTCTTAATGCAATCAATATGCAAAAACTAATGCAATCAAAATGCAAAGAGATGAATTAATTATTCTTTTCAAAAAATCTTTGTTTTCAGTCGATTCTATTATTCGGGAACTTCTTAACAGTGAACGAGCTAGCAACTTACACAACACGAGTGCTAATGTTTTTTTTACTATTTAATCAAAACGATATGATAAAAATGGTTTAGGAATGTGCTTTTAAGCATTACATACTTTTTGCTTTTGTTGTTGCAAAATCAAAGTGGTATCGGCTGAATACGGTACACACTGCAAGCTGGGATAAAATAGCTGATAATAGTGCATTTTATCAATTAAATGATTCCGTTTGGATGGAAAGTAAGGTACTTTTTGATTGTTTGACAACTATCTGTTACGGAAAATGAGAAAAATCGGTTTATATTTCAATCTGATTTCTGCTGACTTATCTGTAATTTGGTAAATTGGTACACTATCGTTTGTGTTTATTAGAGAATGCTTGGTTGGCTGGCTCTAAGGCGAATGTGGAAGCTCTTCGCTTGATTTTCCGTTTGCTCGCTAACTTGTCTTGTGTTTTCTCTCTTTCTTCCGTCACGTCTACGATTAATGTTCGCTTATCATTTCATCCTTTCCTCACTGCTTCCTTGTATCTGCGCAAAACAACTCGCGCGACTGGTCAACAACATCCTTGCGGGTCTGCTGTGTACATAAATCCTAATCACCTACTATTCTGTCCACTCCATCCCCCCGCTTCGCGGTGCATAAATTATCGGTCCATCCCCGGTGTCCCATGCGAACTCGCTGTTGCAATCGGTCGATTGCATTTTCCCCTGCAAAAACCTCTCCTCCCACTCCTTGTCTTTGTGCTGTGACATGCACACAAACACACTCACACGGAACTATTTACTCCCTGCTATTTAACGTCCTCCTTCACCGACATTGATATGGAATGGGGTTGTGGCGCGAATCCTCGATAAACTCTCACACTCACATACAGTCGGGGGAGGTGGTTATGCATCGTCATCAAAATCATCATCATCTTCGGCGACGGCGTCCTTGGGCGCGGGTGCTAGTCAACGCTGGGTGTGCGGTGGCCCCAGTGGTAGTGGAAGCGGAAGTTCCACGCCTATCGTCAAGCCTACCGGGACGACGGCGACGGCGACACCGACGACGCCGGTGATGACGGTACCGTCGGTGATGGGGAAGGTACCCCCGGGAGCGACCAGCATCTTGGGCGGTTTGGGCAGCTACTATCCGCCAAGCATTGCCACTCTGCTGGCGCAGAGTAAGTTACTGCCGGATTTGCGGTGCCGCCGCAGTGCAATGGTTCTGCTTTTTTCATACTTCCCTTCGTTTTCGTTGTCATTTATCAATGATTTTGTATTCCTTTGGTTTGCCGAACATGTTTGCCACATTCTTGCTTTCTTTCCTAACGTTTCCTTGCATTTTTATGGAGAATTTGATATCTACTTAATTACTTGCATGTCGAGGTTATTTTAAAATAAGAAATAAAACCTTTAAATTGAACTTCTGGGTTCCCCTAATGCAATCATCTCCATCGTTCAGGAGATACCGCTGAAAAAAAGGATAAGAATAGGATTTCTTTTTTTTTCGAGTCTTATTCATTCTCGTTCATTCCATTCATATTCCATTCATAGGTTTAGGTTATCTTCAATTACCAACAAAATAATTGTTTTTTTTTTCATTGATAATGTTCATGCTGAATTCATCATTGCGCTAATTAGACAGATTGTATGTGTTGGAATATAATTTGTACGCCACGGATGCTTTATCGACAATGCATCACAGGACGCTCGAAGCGCGTGAAGGTCCCTAGGGAAATAGCTTCCCATACACAATCGCAGCTTATGTCAATCATTCTCGCAGCTTATCTCACGAGGATATCTAATTAATGGATTCTCGTCATGTCTTGTCTTGTACTATAGCCAGAGACGTATACTATTTTCCTGTTTGTGCTTTACTGCATATTATGCTCACCTGCCATGCTAACACTTGGCATAGCAGCAATGGATGGAACGTATGTTAAGACTCGTTGGGAAACATATTAAAATGTTTCACCAATTTTAGGTCGTTTTTTTACTTAACATACCATGATGTGGGTAATCGTTTTTTTTTAATAGAAATTGTCAAATCGGAAAACACTGTGCTAAGTATCAAAAAGGATAGAGTGCAGATTTTTTTTTCTCAAAATACCAAACTTAAAATGGTTCGAAATGATAATTCAAATGAATAAGTACAATCTTGTTAAAATTAAGCAAAATCAGTTAGCTTACTGTCTGAACACCATTTGAATGTAGTGCTTGAAAATAGTTATTTTGTGTATGGATAGATATACCGAAACATCGGCGTTGTTTTACTGTTAATCTATATTTTTACAATATTACGGAACAACGAACTAGCTGCAACTAAATTGTCCACCGTTTCTAAGCATTAAATCTATCAATGTTAGCTCGTTTGAGTTCATTCGTTATTAGCAGCAGCTGTTTTATGCTTTATTATTGGTTTCTTATAATCTTCTTTTTAACATTTGAGTATATTTTTTAGCTAAATTATGATTGCTAGCAAAACGTATCAAACCGAAGTATCCAAACCGAGCGTTAACATTTGCTCTCGTTGTTTTCTGATTCAGTGGAGATGACCGGTATGGGATATGCGAGCAACTCATCGGTTGGCGCTAACGTTGGCGGTGGTAGCCCTGCGATAGGCAATGACAGCGTGAACAAGATCATGTCGAGCCAGCTGATGCTGCAAAACCTGCAGGCAATGTTGGTCGCCAATCCACACTATCTGACAAGCGGCATTCCGACGCAGTTGATCTCACAAATGGTGATGGCAGATCCCAGCAAGGTATTTTCATTTATTAGGTGATTTGTAACGCTTCACACTCGTGCCTTGCGGTACTAACCGAGTTTCCCCGTTCTTTGCAGTTGCAGCTGAACCAAATGCAAATGCCCGAAGAGGAGGAAGCGGAGGACGAGGAGATGGGCGTCGCCGAAACGTACGCCGAATACTGGCCCGCAAAGTGTATGTGTTTGTTGTTGTGATGCGCTAGCATCGGCATTTCGGTTGATGAGATTTTTTTTTTTAATTTCTAAAACTTCTTCCATCCATCTTTCCGTGTGTCGCTCTATCCTCTACAGTGAAAATAGGCAAAAAGCATCCGGATCCGGTGGTGGAAACAGCTTCCCTGTCGTCCGTCGAACCGAGCGATGTATACTATCAGGTGTCAATCCCGCCAGAAACGATTAACGCGGGGTTCTTGAGTGCACTACAGCTGGAGTCGATTACGTACGCTAGCCAGGCGCACGCGCATCTGCTGCCGGACGGTACACGAGCCGGGTTTCTGATAGGCGACGGTGCCGGTGTCGGCAAGGGTCGCACAATCGCGGGCATCATCTACGAAAACTATCTGAAGGGGCGCAAAAAATCCATCTGGATATCGGTCTCGAATGATCTCCGGTACGATGCCGAACGTGATCTGCGCGATATTGGAGCCGGCAAAATTGAGGTCCTTGCGTTGAACAAGGTATGTATGATTCCGGACTAACATGCTGTGGAAATTTAGGTTTTGTTAAATTCACTTCACTCTCACCTCGCTTAGCTCAAGTACGCCAAAATTAACTCAACGGTGAATCACAACGTAAAGAAGGGAGTTATATTCGGTACGTACTCCGCCCTGATCGGTGAATCGCAGAGCACGGCGGGCAAGTACAAATCGCGCTTGAAGCAGCTGCTGCAGTGGTGCGGCCCCGATTTTGACGGTCCCATCGTGTTCGACGAGTGTCACAAGGCGAAGAATCTCTTCCCGGTAGGGTCGAGCAAACCGACTAAAACGGGCCTTACGGCACTGGAACTGCAGAACAAGTTGCCGAAGGCGCGGGTCGTGTACGCGTCCGCTACTGGTGCATCCGAGCCGCGCAACATGGCGTACATGGTGCGGCTGGGCATATGGGGCCCGGGAACGCCCTTTCCGTCCTTTCTCGACTTCATTCAGGCTGTGGAGAAACGGTAAGCGATTGGCGTGAATGCGTGTTGTTTGGGTCATAAATTATTTTTTTTTCTTGTCGTTTAATTACACAGGGGCGTTGGTGCGATGGAGATTGTCGCAATGGATATGAAACAACGCGGAATGTACATCGCTCGACAGCTAAGCTTCCACGGTGTATCGTTCAAGATAGAGGAGGTTCCGCTAACGAAGGAATTCAAACAGGTGTACGATGCGTCGGTTGAGCTGGTGAGTAAATTTTCAATCAAAATATCGAATTTGAAATGGTTTCATTTTTAATAAGTTGATGATCTTTTTAATAAGTTGTTGAATTTAACCATAACTGCACTAAGGATAGATATTAAATGATATAATTTAGATAGATTGTTTTCATCGGCATGATGGCGCTATCTGGATGACCAACTAGATAATCAACACTTTATTCTTGTATATATTATACAACACGAAACTTTTCAATTAAAAAAAAAAACAAAAATTCGTTTAAGAAACTGTAAATAGAAACAGGAAAAACAAAACGAACTTTAAGTATTTGTTTTGGAAACAATATTGGTAAAATGATAAAAATATCCACGGCAAAAGTTTCAATTGATACCCCATTGAATGGACTGTGTTTAGCTAGAAAGTGTTAAATAATGAAATAAATTTGATCTATTAATATTTAATACTATTAATATATAGATTTTGAAAAATTTGGTCCTTATCGAAACGTGTTTCTGTCTTTTTCATCTACCAACAGTGGGTGGAAGCGATGCAAAAGTTCACCGAGGCCGCCGAGCTGATCGACGCGGAAAGTCGAATGAAGAAAACTATGTGGGGTCAGTTCTGGTCGGCGCATCAACGCTTCTTCAAGTATCTGTGCATCGCATCAAAGGTGAATCACGCCGTTAAGGTGGCCCGGGAAGCGATCAAGTACGGTAAGTGCGTCGTAATTGGTCTCCAATCGACTGGTGAGGCTCGTACGCTTGAGCAGCTGGACCGGGACGATGGCGAACTGAGCGACTTCGTGTCGACGGCGAAGGGTGTACTGCAGTCGCTGGTGGAGAAACACTTTCCGGCACCGGATCGGAACCGCATCAACCGGTTGCTCGGGATAGCTACGGGTGAAAGTCGTACGCAGCTCGGCAGCATATTGGCTGAGATCGCGCGTAACAAGGCGGCCAGTAAGGAAAATGAAACGAAGCGGAAACGAGCCGGAGGCGACACGGTGGCAACAGTGGCGAAAGCGGCTGGTGCAACCAAGAGCAAGCGTGCACGAAACAATGGCTCTTCCGGAGAAGATGGTGGCGACTCGTCCGACGCATCTTCTACCGAATCCTCCCCGCGACGATCGAACGACTCTGATTTTCGGGCATCGGATAGTGAGGATAGCGAGGACGATGACGATAACAACTACGACAGCGCCGCTAGCCAGAGTGACGAGTACAATCCGTTCTTTTGCGGCTCGGACAGTGACGAAGACGATCCGTGGGTTAGTGGAAAAACAAAATCCTCGAACAGGAACAGGGCAAAGGTGAAAACGAAAAGCAAAAGTAGCACCAGCACCACCACTCCGGTGGCCGCCACCACCCCGGCTTCGACGATAGCGTCTGCCATGGGAGCTGCTGCCAAAAAGAAACCACCGGCCAGCACGCAGGACAAAATCCAAGCGCACCTGACGAAAAAGCAAACCGAACCGACTAAACCGACCACCATCCAGTCGAGCAATGGGTTCTCGATACAGCTGGCCGGTGGTCCCCCGCCAAAGGACGCGATCGAACGGGCGTGCCAGATGAAGGACGAGCTGTTGACGAAAATTGAGGGTCTCGGCGAACGACTGCCGGCCAACACGCTCGATCAGCTGATCGACGAGCTGGGCGGGCCAGAGAACGTGGCCGAAATGACGGGTCGCAAGGGGCGCGTGGTGCAGAACGATGACGGCTCGATTCAGTATGAGTCACGCTCGGAGCAGGACGTTCCGCTCGAGACGCTCAACATCACCGAGAAACAGCGGTTCATGGACGGCACGAAGGACGTGGCGATCATCTCCGAGGCGGCGTCGAGCGGTATCTCGTTGCAGAGTGATCGACGGGTGCGTAACCAGCGGCGGCGCGTGCACATCACGCTCGAGCTGCCGTGGTCGGCCGACCGGGCGATCCAGCAGTTCGGTCGCACGCACCGATCGAATCAGGTGAACGCACCGGAGTATATGTTCCTTATCTCTGATCTTGCCGGTGAGCGGCGTTTCGCGTCGACTGTGGCCAAACGTCTCGAATCACTCGGCGCCCTGACGCACGGCGATCGTCGAGCGACGGAAACGCGCGATTTGTCGCAATTCAACATCGACAATAAATACGGCCGGACGGCGCTCGAGTCTGTGATGAAAACCATCATGGGCTACGATGCACCGATCGTACCTCCACCGGCCGACTACCGAGGCGACTTCTTCAAGGATGTGGCGGGAGCGCTCGTGGGCGTCGGGTTGATTGTCAACAGCGAGCAGATGCCGGGAGTGCTGAGCCTCGACAAGGACTACAACAACATATCGAAGTTCCTTAATCGTATCCTCGGCATGCCGGTCGAGCTGCAGAACCGCCTGTTCAAGTACTTCACCGACACGCTCGAGGCGACCATCGAGCAGGCGAAAAAGCGCGGCCGCTTCGATCTCGGTATTCTAGGTGCGTATCCGAGCGGCGATCGTGTTAGGATCGTTTTTTATTTAACCATTTCGTTTAATGTGTGCGTGTTTTTGTTGTTCTTATCAGACTTGGGCGCAGCCGGAGAGAATGTTACGCGCATTAAGCTGATCAGGTTCTCTCGCAAACACTCCACTGGTATAGCGGCCACAGAGTTACACGTCGTGAAGGTAGAGCGGGGTATGATATGGCAAGAAGCAATTGACAAGTAAGTTCAAATATACCTCCCCTGTGCTTATGGAATAAACCTAAAAGTAGCTTATTTCTTTTACCATCGTGAAACAGCTGATTGAATTTTTAACCAAATCATCTCGATAACAGATTATTGTAGGTTTTTCTTTCATAAAAAAACATATCGGAGAGGATCCTTATTCCTAGTCTATCAATGATCACTCACGCATAAGGAAGAAATGGTGTTCCAATGTTATCAGCTAATAATGTCTAAAAAGCTAATAATTTGAGATTCATTTTGGGCGAGAAATTTTAACTGAAAGAGTTCAATTAAAATAAATTAATACATGTAACTTTTATAACTAACATTACCCAAACGTGAGATATTATGTAACGAACAAATTATTTTATATTTCTGCCTTAAAAAATCAAAAATATAATCCATCATATAGTGTTTTTCTAAGGCATACTTCTAACACAACTTGCACCTTTCCTCTACTGATTCCCCCTAGATGGGCTGAGCTGGCCGGCGAAAAGGAAGGTTTCTATATATCGCAACATGCTCGTAATGGCAAGTACAACGTGATATTGGCGATCGAGATCGAAAATCCGAGCGCCAAGAAGAAGGGAGCCAGCGACGTGAAGGGCAAGAAGGATGCTACACTATTCCAGATCTACCATCCCAACATGGGCCTCCAGTTCAAGCACGAATCGCTGGCCGAGCTGGAAAAGAAGTACAAGAAGGTGCTGAGCACGGAAGCGGAACCGCATTGGACCAAGCTGTATGATGCATCCATCAACACCTGCTCGCACAGCTACTGGCGGGGCCAGTGTCGAAATGTGACGCTGGGCCACGAGTGTGAGGTAAGTGCGATTGGGAACTGTTCGTCGTTGAACGGATCACGTTTATGTGGTGTTTTTTTTAAAATTATTAAATCAACTTCATTTAAACAGGTTGGTTTGCGACGACGCACGTACACTGTGTTGTCCGGCTCGGTACTGGCCGTGTGGGCACGGGTCGAGAATAGTCTAGCAACACGCGTCGGCAACCAGTCGCGGCTGCAGGTGATTCGGCTGAAGACGAAGGAAGGCGTCAAGATTGTCGGCACGCTCATTCCAAAGAACTGCGTCGAACAGCTGGTAAAGGATCTGGCAAGCGACTCGGAGAAGGTGGACGAGGTGATCTTTGACGATCAGTGAGGTCGAATTTAATTCTCATGCCCATGATGTTTACTAACACCACCACCACCACCATCTCAGTCTAGTAGTGTGCTAAGTGTGAACAGCAACCGGAATGTATAGTGAGATAGACAGGGTCGTACAATCGGATGAACAAAAGCACACTCCTCCAACCTTCAATGAGCGAACTAAAGTCACACAGAGAGATAGAGAAAGAGAGAAAATTTAGTTCCTATAAAAAGAAACAATATGTCGTTCAAGCGTGTACCTACACTCAGATTAAAAGCTAACTTCGCATGACTTTTGAAAGGTTTTAGTTTTGGTACACAACGAAACCAAACATTGGTTGAACATTCATTGAAAAGCGAACAAAGGAAGACTCTCGAAAAATGTATAAAACATTTCCATTTTCTTTTCTTTCCAAAACGAGAACGCGAACAAAATGCATGCGCCAAGATGCCTACTCTTTCTCTCTTTCTTTATCTGCACTTCATCTATCCCTTCTCCCCACGTAAATCCCACAAGACACCAGCAGCCAGACGGTTGGGGATGGATATGTTTAGATTTTTAGTTTCCTAGTTTTTTCCCCCATTTAGTTATAGGAGAATGTAGCAGTCCTTCGAAGAAGAATCCATTTTTGTTGTAAAATGTGTACAAATTATCTTAGTTTAGTCCCGATAGCCGAGTGCAACAGAGGTATCGTACAACGCTGGGTGAGACAGTACAGCTGGGGGAGCGATTACGAACCGCGATTATTTCCGATACTGTATACCCTGAACCAGCCGGCATCCGGTTTGTGTGTGTGTTCGCGTGTTACGATGCAAGTATCCTAACGCGCGGTACACGCTGAACCCGTGTCTTGGGAGTATAGTGAATAAAGGATTTAGTGAAAACATACGGCAAAAAGAGGATTTCATTCTTCTTATGGTGTTCTTGCTGTGCTTTAATGAGAGAAATTATTTGTCGATCGTTTTGATCGTTTTGCTTATTGGGTAAAGTGGGAATATCATGATCATCATGGGAAATTCAGCAGCAAAATATCGTAGGAACTTTTCTCGTACACAGAGGAACAGAGGAACTTAGGAACTTTTCTCGTACATTTGTATTTGGAATAGGAATGTAATATTTTCATGTGATAAAGTTTTATTTACATGGCGTTTTTAGAATATGCTTAAACATTTTTCCGAACTATTAATGGATGTTACCAAAGAGATTTTTGAATATAAAAATGGCAGAAATGTACATTGTTAAGGATATTAGTTTGTCATTGCCTACTCAGGCGTAAACGTAAAAAAAGCACACGCGGGAAATACCGAAAATACCATATTGTTGGATAAATCGCATTACCTGTGGTTTAAAAAAAAGGGCCGACAGTATGGGTGCATTAGCCAATGGAATGGGGTGTAGACAAAAAAAGGTTTGATTATTTTGGATAAACCAGCATGTCGAGCCTTACCTGCTAGCTCATTAAACTTTCCTATAAAAATGCTGGAAGTATAGTTTACCTCTAAAATAGGTCAGGTTATTTATTTTTCATTTGTTTTCGGTTTGAAATTACCGGCCGGTTTTGGTCGGCGTTCCTTTCTCTGTTCCTACGGTTTATAACTTTTCCAAAATGTATGGATGGAATAAAACGTAACCGGATAAACAAAAACACACCGCGAAAGGGAAAATACTCATCACAAAAAATACAAAACCGACCACCAGATGGTCAATCAGAACAATGTTGGATATGCATAGGAAAACGAGAATATGCAAAAATATGGGCTTTGGTACGATGAATGTTAGGTTATTAGCTATTAAAATATTTATTATCGCCTAATTCTGGATTCGATATAAGTTTTAGTGTTCATTTGTTGTTGATTGTGCAAAAGCGGTCAAAATAGATAACGAAAAGGTGGACATCATTGATTGTTGTAAATTAGGGTGTGTGGCACCTATGTGAATTATAAACTTCTGTAACCTTATTTCCAAGATTTTAACCTTCGTTTTATCACCATCCCAGACGCAATTTCAAGCACATACCTTGAAGAAGTTACGTTGAAGCAAAATTTCTTCTGCATTAGTAACAAAATGTAAATTTTATTGGAGAGCGTAATAATACAAATAAAAGGTCAATTGCTGTGAACAGACTAGAAAACGGTTGCTGTGATCCGGATCGTCTGCAAAATGCGCTCGACGATGGAAGAAACGGTTGTCATGCTGGTTTGTCGTACAGTAGAATGATGTCCTCATCGGTACCGTTCGCTTTGCGGGCTTTATCGAGCGCCTGGTACGGAATGTAGCACACCTCTGCAAGTCGAGTGTGTTGGGGAATAAGAAATAAGTAAGCTTTCTTTACTCGGCTCTGCACTGTTTCTACAACTTACTGTCCTTGCAGGCTGGATTGCGATACATGAACTTTTGCAATCGCTTGTTATATCCACAGAGTACGATGTAGTGTCCCATATAGCTGGGCGTTATGCTGAGGCAGGAACTGATGGTATGAAAAAATGCAGTTCGCTTTAGTAGAAGCTACTGATCGAAACTAATTCCCCTTATGCCCTTACCGAATCTCGCAAGGCAGTTTGTTGAATTTACATAAATCGCAGTACAGCAGCGAGGCACTGATGAGCAGTATAATGTTCCCGTACGTTCCGAGGTGGTCAATCAGAAAGCGATAATTGACGGTGTGCTGCTGCACGTCCACCCCGTTCTGCTCGGCGTAGCGGAATTTGTTATTCACCCGCAGCATGTCCTATGCATGGAAAGATAAGCGGAGCGTTCATCAACATACGCGTATGAGTGGGAAATAATACACACATGGTGGCACACCTTACCATCGTATAGGATTTATAGTAATCATTCACCCGATGGTTCGGATTCGCGCCGAGCGTTTTCGTGAGGAATTTGTGCGGCACATTGAAAACCTTCAGAATGTAGCACAGATCGATTGTCCATGTGCTGGAAATGAAAGTGAAGGACTCATTTAGCAATCGACTCCATAAAACACTCTCACATACACACACACATGTTGCATTAGCTCACCTTTTACCGAACTGGCCCTCGTCGCAGATCTGCTGGAACTGGGACAGAAATGTTTGCCTCTGTCGGCGATCGAGGATCATTAGAATGCATGCTAACCCACAGTCCCAATCGTAGCGTTGCGTAAAGTGCACGAGCGGATGCTCGAGGATGTCCGGGACGTAGCCTGGAATGTCTAGGTGCGCAACGAGTGGATGAATAGCTGAGCGTGTGGTCCACTCGTCAGGCCTTTTTCCCATTACTCACCTTCCATAGTGGGGAGCACTATCGAACTGAGCTTATCTGGCTTCGACGGCAGCGATGTAACCCCTTACCTGAAGGACGATAAAGACCGAGCCGGTGGATTGTGGCATGTTCGATAAGCATACGGTGTGAGCGCGCGGTTGATATCACGATATCAAAATTGAACCGTAATGGTTATCGAAAGTCCCATTCTGCGTGTTGAAATCAACAGTTCATGTAAACAAAACATTGAAGACAGAACGCCCGCACACATAACACACACACACACACATACAGCCGATATGTGTCAACCGAATTCAAACAGGCTTCAAAATGTCAGATGGGTAAAGCACCGATTCCAAGATCTATTTAATGTAGAGATTGAATTACAGCTCTCTTGCAGTACCAACACGCCTTCCATAAGGCATTCAAGTAAAGTTGTTTTCTAGTCATTGACTATGTTATCAGTGTGTACAACGTTTGCATTTTTTATTTATAATGATACTGTTTGCAATCACTCAACGTAAACAAATCGGTAGCTGTAAACATTGTTTGACCAAACTGTCAAACGTTTCCTTCGGAATTTACACTGAATGCATCACCTGTCTGTTAAAAATAATTTTGAACGATCGTTTCATTAAAATTTCGGTTTATCCAGGAACTACTCAAGTTCAGTTTAGTTTGGATGCGCGCTTGAAAATAACGAAAATTTGAGATCAGTTCCTTTGGTGTGTAGAGGGAGGTGGTTAGGAACTGAATTGTTCTCTATTACAAGTAGTATTTGCATTAGTCTTCCACCTCAATCAACACTTTCATCGCATCGGTTGAAAGAAAGGTAAATTAGGTAAGTTTTAGAATTAAGTTAGAACGTTTTTTGCGAACTACGGTGCGCTTCTCTTAAAATCGCTGAACTAGCTGTCCCGAATTTAGGAAATCGTCGTGCCTGTGTGACAGCACACAATATTTATCGTAATATTAAGGCAAACTCGATGACCAAAGTGAGTTCTATGCGTATTGTTTCGCTGAAGGGGGAACGAAAA
This sequence comes from Anopheles farauti No. 4, assembly GCA_000956215.1. NCBI lineage: Eukaryota > Metazoa > Arthropoda > Insecta > Diptera > Culicidae > Anopheles > Anopheles farauti No. 4. The sequence continues at coordinate 7,580 of JXWZ01006940.1, read as the reverse complement.
TGTATTCTGTTTTTTTCGGAAATGTTCTTTTTTTAAAGATGGTGTCCAATGCATGGTGATCGATCAGAATTTGCAAAACGTGCCTAAATATTTCCACTAAGGACGTAAATGACGTCCCAAAAAATGTTTACGCGTTTGAACGTGAACCCCGAAATCCTGCGCATTGTCGATTCGATCGTAGAAACGAAGGTAATTTCGTTCTGTATTTGCCATCTTCATACAATAGTGTGTACGAATAGTGGTGCAGCCTTTTTACTTTTTTTCATATATCGTACGCCATACTTTTATTTCTAAGTGTTTGGTGTACAAATAGAAAAGTTCCGTTTTTCTAAAATGAATATTGTTGCTGCGATCGATGAATACGAACGTAGTCGAAAATGGTAGAAAGACAAACAAATATAGAAGGATTCGATTTTAACACGCGGTTCGCCAACCACGCTTCTCGGAAGCCGCATCGTCGGTTTCTACCCTTTGCATGCAAACAGAATGTGCAGCAAAATCAGTTCAGTTGTAGACATACGGTGTGGAACGGCGGGAAAGAGGCACAATAGGGCCTTCAAGAAGAATAAAAACAAGTATCTTTTGCGTATGAAAGCGAAGCTGTTGGCGATCTGACACCAGTGAATAGTTGTACTTTTTTTGTTCATATTATTGGTCAAGGTTAGCGTGGGTCTCTCGACCAATGCGACCAATGTTTATGTTATGTCGTTGATTCGTTGTCGCATATCTTTTTTTGCCATCGGACGTTTCCAAAGCGTTTGTTTATTTAAGCCAGAGGATGATTCCAAACGGCAAGTGTCCGGTTTTCTGTATTCTTGGACTGCGCACTTGTTCCCTTTCTTCCTCCAAAATATGAAGTGGAAGGCAAGCGATCTGGGAGCAATTGCATTATCATTTCAAATATTCACTCCGATCAGCAAATTCGATCGATCCGGTAACGTCGTGACGGATTCTAAATTTCAAGTATTTTATTACAAAGTGAGCTAAAAGTCAGCGGAAAAGGTACTTTTATTTTTGGGTTTTTGTAAAAGATGTTCAGTTCCACATTTTTTTTCATAATAATTTTCAAACAAACAGGGCCTTAAATGGTAAATGTGCGTAGCCAGCAAGGAAGTTAAAGAAGAGAAATTTCTTTTCAACAGAACCTTCCAAGACATGTTATCGCAAGGAATTTATTCGTCTCACATCTCATGCTTTTGTGCTTGTTCGTACAATGATTTATTGAAGAAATGGCTTTAATTACTGATTGATCTAACGATGAGGCTGCCACTCAAAGGCGTGGTTTCGGCGCATCCGAATTCGAATTCTCATCCGGACACGCACACGGATTTTTAGAGGTTGCAGAACACGAAGACGGAGACTAAAACACAAAAATATTGTTGCTCACAATGCGGAGAGGTTTTTTTTTAATTTCAATCAAGTGGCTAAATTATTTATGACGATATAATGTTTTTCAATATCACTTAACACCAGAAATTTCAACGGATGCACTTTTTGCTATTTATTTTATTTATTCGTCTTTAGTTACGTCTCGTATTTTCGCAATTCAATAGTTTGATTTATACTTTATCATTCCAGAGCACACCAGAGCAAAGAGATGGATCGTGATAGACATTCTTCACACAAAAGAAAATACTCGGATTCGCCGGAAAAGAACGGTACCTCGCAGAATAAGCTGCCTGCGATTGAGTCGGGTGAAAGTTCGCGTTCACGTTCTTCGGCCCCTTCGTCGTCTGTCGCACCATCTTCTTCGCGAGTTTCATCCACGGTAGCAGCAGTACCGGCGGCGGCCCAACCGGTGGCGGCAGCTGATGGCGATCGGCCTAGACGAGGTGGCGTGCGGGGCAATCGTTACATACCGGAGGTGGTCGTAACACGAACCGCCAACGCCCCATCCAAGCAGGGCACGTTCGGGGAGCTTGTGAAGCTTACCACAAACTACTTTCGACTGACGCGCAAAATCGATAAGACCATCTTTCAGTACCACGTCGAGTTCGAGCCGTCGGTGGAGGATGTGCGCCAGAAGTTTGCGCTCATCCGCGGCCAGGGTGCACTGCTCGGGCCGCAGATTTTCGACGGTGTCTCCCTGTTTCTGTACAACAAGCTGAAGCACGATGAGCTGGCGATCGAGGCGAAAGATGCGCGCACCGGTGTGCGGAGTAAGCTGCACATCCGGCTCGTCGGCACTGCCGATATGTCGTGCGAGAAGGGCCTGATGGTGTTGAACCTGCTGCAGCGCAATGCAATGCGCAGCTTGGGTTTGCTGCAGCTCGGGCGTCACTTCTTCGATCCGCTGGCAAAGGTCGCCGTGCCACAGTATGGGCTGGAGATCTATCCGGGGTACATCACGTCCGTGCGGCAGCACGAGCAGGACGTGATGATGTGCGTGGAGATCACGCACCGGGTGATGCGGCGGGATACGTGCTACCAGATGATGTCCACGATCCAGCACCAGCCGGGTTCGTTTCGAGACAATTTCGTCCGTAGTATCGTTGGTGCGATCGTGATTTCCACGTACAACCAGAAGACGTACCGCATCATCGACGTGGACTTCGGTACGTCGCCGGCCAGTTCGTTCACGAAATCGGACGGTACGAGCGTCACGTTCATGGAGTACTACCAGGCGCGCTACAACGTGCGCATTCGCGATCCGCGGCAGCCGATGTTGGTGACGGCACCATCGGCACGGCAGAAACGGGAAGGTTTCACTGGTCTGTTGCTGCTGGTGCCGGAACTCTGCCGTCTGACGGGTATAACGCAGGACATGCGGAACGATATGCAGCTGATGCGCAGTATCGCTGATCACACCCGCCTGCGGCCGGACAGGCGCATTGGGCAGCTAATGGCGTTCAACGAGCGATTGCAGAACACGCCGGCAACGCAGGAGGTGTTTCGGTTTTGGAAGGTGGAGCTCGATCGGCGCATCCTGGAGGTGCCGGGACGCATCCTGGAGCAGGAAACGGTCGTACTTAGGCAGGATGATTCAGGCATACCGGCGGGAAGGAAGGCCGAATGGGGCCAGGTGTTCCGCAACAACCGCATGCTGGTGACCGTCGAGCTGCGCCGCTGGGCAATATTGGTCGAGAGTTCGGCAACACGGTGCGCCAACGATTTCGTACGTTGCATGATGGAAGTAGCGCACGCGATGGGCTTCCGTATCAGCGAACCGCAATAGTAGGTATTCGTTTGGCGGAACGATGGGCTATATGAATGAGTGAATTTCTTTTAAACGCTTTTACAGTGTCACCGTTCGGGATCGCACCAATCACGCGTACACGAACTCGTTCACGCATGCCGCGATGCAGGATCCACAGATGGTTGTGGCCGTCGTGCCGAACGAAAATACCGATCGATATAACGCGATCAAAAAGCTTGCCTGTCTCAACTACGGCATCCCCACGCAGGTACTGAAGCAACGTACCATCACGCCCAGGGGTGGAAACATTCGCAGTCTGATGAGCATCGCGACGAAGGTCGCAATACAGATGAACTGCAAGCTGGGCGGCATTCCGTGGATGGTGAAGAACCCGCTCACCAGTGTGATGGTGCTCGGGTTTGACGTTTGCACTAAGGGTGTGGACAAATCGAAAACGTACGCCGCCCTCGTGGCGACGATGTATGCGAAGCATATCAAGAAGCCGACCTACTTCTCGGTCGTGGAGCGACGCAGCAAGGGCGAAACGTTGTCGGATGCCATAGCTGTCAATGTGGTGAAGGCGCTCCGAATGTACAAGGCTACGTTCGGGAGCGATGAGCAACCGCGGCGTATTATCCTGTACCGGGCCGGTGTCGGCGATGGACAGCTGGCCGACGTGGTGGAACACGAGCTGCACGCGATAAAACAGCAGTTGCAGACGGTGAGTGATAAACCGTTCCAGCTGACGGTGATCGTCGTGAACAAGCGCATCAATACGCGCCTTTTTCTGGGCCGTGAGAATCCACAGCCGGGCACGATTGTCGACGATAAAATAACCCTACCGGAAAGGTACGTTTATTATGTTCTTCATTCTTCTTTATTATGTTTATGTTCTTCAGCGATCGAAAGTATCAAAAGAATCAAGTATCAGCGATCGAATATGTTTTTTTTTATTGCTTTTTATTTGTCTTGCAGAACTGATTTCTTTCTCGTTTCGCAATCGGTCATGCAAGGGACTGCGTCGCCCACGGCCTATAACGTCATCCACGATGAAAGTGGACTCAGCATCGATCAGCTGCAGGTGTACACGTACAAGCAGACTCATCTTTACTACAACTGGTGCGGAACGCTAGCCATACCGGCCGTATGTCAGTATGCGCAGAAGTTGGCGCACCTGACGGCGAACCATTTATTTCAGCAGTCAGATAGCAAGCTCGACCGCTTGCTGTACTATCTGTAAATAGTAATAAGCGTTCTTTATCTATTTTTCATTACTTTTTACGTCATAATTTGACTATGAATATTTGTTATGAATTTTGTTCCATGGATTAATAAAAACGATGACAAAACATAAGTTGTTCTGCAGTTGAAAACATAGATTATTTTAGCTGCATAAGGGGATACTGGATGAAAAGTTTGATATTATGGTACCGAGTATGATGAACGAAGACCTAAGTCGCACGGTATTTATACAACATATTTAACTATTTTCTAACTAATTTGCAGGCTAAGACCAGAGAACACAAAAAAATGCTTCATCAACATAAAATGTGCTTCAATGATTACGAAACCACTAAAGAATGTGCGCTCCCGGTCAGCTCAAGTAGTACGCGCCCAGATCAGGTAACATATCATATCATATCATCACAAAAATTTCATTGTAAGCACAAAACCATCGGCATCTTAACCGGAACAACGCACAGGGCAGTCGTTGGTAATAGTTTATCGCTCGAAACCGTTCAGAAATGAAAATAAACATAAAACAATGTCACCAACATGTTCCACAGAAATATGATCGCTAAAGCGAACTAAAATAATAACAAAGAAATTTTCTCTTCCACACAACATTGACCCATATCATGCACGCATATAAGCAAGACCAATTTTATGAATATAACAGTTTTTAGCCGAACTTCAAAGATAAATGTTTGGTTTCTGTCTGGTGGAACCTTAGCATTTCTGTTCTTGACTACTGTTTTTTCCACGTTTGCAGCATAGATTCGATACTATTGGAACGCTAGCGGAAGTTTAACGAATAAACCCTAGCTAAAACTTGAATTGAAAAGTTAGGTTTTTGTTCCGGTAGAGAAGGACTTGGGGTCATACCTTCGCGTGACCCCACTTTACACTCTACCGCTACAGCATCTTCGGAGGTTGAGATTGACGTATATGCACGGGTAACGACATTTCGGCCAAGAACACGTTCAGATTGTCGTCTGCGACTCTGGAGGAAATCAAGCACGCTTCGCCTCCGAACCCGGGGAAGAACGTTTCGGGCGAATAAAAATAAATTGATTCCGTTGTTTTCCATTTTTACACGCTGTGTGAAGCAATTATTTTATTGGTTTTAGTTGTCGCCTACCCGTGACCATGGAGCCAATGCACGGTGGGCTACGCAGGGAGAGCGTAATCCCGACCCGGGATGCTATGCGCCTTTCGCTAGCCGGCAAGGTAAGGTACGTGTCCACTTCCGCTCCGTCGGTGAAGCGGGCGGTGGTGTCTTCTGGCGCCAGCCGATGTAGCCGAGATGGTTTGATTCAATTTCCTGTCGATAGCGCATCGGAAGCCTTCGACCGGGTCCTGGTATAGTTGCCATCCAATCCAATGGGTGGCAATTCTTGCGTGGTGGTAGCAAGTGGAGAAGGGCGAGTCTGTGTGTGGTTTCCGAATAAGGATGTCGCCGTTCGCCGCCGCGTGGCCATCTCGTCGCTCGACTGGAATTGATTTTGTTGCCCAGTGTGTGTTGTTTTGTCAATAGCGACCGCATCCCGGCAAGCGACCGTGCTTCGGATGCTTCTGTTCGGCGCACTTACCGGGTAGAAATGGATGCAACAGCAGCCGAGTGCTTCCTTTCGCTCCCAGTAGATTTCCACGCACGTTTCCACCCAACTCAACGCCGACTGCTGATCTGTTTGCGGCGTGAAAACAAAATCAATTTAAACGGCCCTCTCACTCTCTCTCTCTTTCTCGCTCGCTCTCCGTCTGTCGTCGCTGTATTGCTGCACTCAATAAAAACAATATCTTTATCTCGACCGACGCCATTACACGAGTAAATTTATCTATTTTTGATAGACATTTGCGATGTGGCGGAATGAGGGACGTTTGCATCGCTTCCTGCTGTTTTTTTTGTGGTTGTTGTTGTTGCTGCTGGAAACTGGCTACGTGCACGGAGCTTTGCACAAATTGGAGATAGAGCGGATAAACGGTTATAGGTAATCGTACCGAATGGTGCAATAAATTTGAAAGTACATAATTTATTGAAAGCAAAATAAAAGGATTGCGGTGGAATGAGCTGCTACGGGGGGTTTGTTTTATTTAGAGATTTCTTTTTTTTTCTCGCGTATAGTAAGACTTTTTGCTTTTGAAACCATTTGGTAAAATTATTCTAAAACATACCATCTCCTAAACCGGGTCAAAAAGTGAGTTGGATCTGTGAGTTATATTTTCATGAAAGAGTGGAAAGAAGTGCATCGGTCGCGCTGGCCCGGAAGCTAAAATGTCATAATCCGCTCTCCGGTGCACGGTATTACTTATTTATTAACAACTCGCTACATCCTTCATTTGCTCCCGACCATCGATCGGCGATGAATAAATAGTTTATCGCTTCCAATGGAACCGAACGTGAAAGTTGGACCGTGTTGTGTCACGTCTCTAAATTAATTGCTACAAGTGACCGATTTGTTGAAGATTTCAAATCCTGCCGGTGGAACTTTGCCGTTGCGGCACAGCGGCGCATTCGTTTTGTTTTCGCTTGGTTTGTGCTAACCTTTGCCCGGAAGTTGGACTATAAACTATGTACAAGATTTCGCTCGTTACGCTGATTGCTGAGCCATGGTGCGAAAACGGGAACGTTTTTGCGAAAGAGTTTGCGAAATAATTCCCCATTTATTTGATACGTTCTGTTGGTATGACCCAACATTTGGAAGTACACATAACTTTATCCTTTAATTATAGATAAATCTAATATATTGATTTCTAACTTTGATTTCAGGAGTAGCTAAACTTCAAGCATATTCATTTGGTTCGTAAGTTAACAAATAAAGAACATTTATCAAATTCCGTTATAGTGAAAAATCAGGAATTCTTAAGAAAAAACAAGACAAATTTGAACCAAGGAACTCTAAAGAGAGCTGGCTTTCTCCTTTGACATTATAGTACATATTATATTACATGATAAATCAGATAATACCTACATTATTGGTTATGTAATGTATACTGTTTATCTATGTTAAAAAAAATATATTTAAGTTTTTAATATTAATTTTTTAAGCAAATTAATTACTGTTTGAAGTTTGAAGGCAAATTAATTTATTTAAAAATAAAGTAATATTTTATTTTATCTATTATTATGTTATCTATAAGTCACGTGTTCACGCAAACACAAAAATGGTATAAGAACGACAAGAAACAAATCAAACAGTCTATATCGAGGTAATCGTGAGTT
>JXWZ01006938.1:0-21449 GCA_000956215.1 Anopheles farauti No. 4 | reverse complement strand
AGTCATAATGAAGGCAGCCGGTGGTGGTACATCGCGGCGAGCGGAAGCATCATAAAAATGAAACGAAATAATCTCATATATACGTGGGCTTTGGCCTTTTTGTTTATTTTATTTATTTTTGCTGTTTCATAGTCAAACCAGATGAAGAAACCAACACCTACAACGGGTAGCCAAAGTTTATGGCTAAACACCAGCGTACTCTACGCCGATTCGAAACTTTGCTCATATTTTTAATTTATTTCGACCGCTTGGATTTTTTTAATTTCATGTGATGTTTTTGCCTGCGGGCTCTTACGCTGATGCTACTGCTGACCGGAAATAGATGCGACCTCTGTTGATTTCTTGCGCTAAAAGCTGCTAGTAGACTTGCAGGATGATTTTATTTTTCTTTTGCTTGGACTGACATTGCCGTGAAGTAGATTCTGGACATCAAACAAAAGAGGTTTTCTTTGTATCGTAGATATAAACTAAACAATAGCCATTGTTATTAATTTTTTAAACAGATTTTCTTTTTTTTTTGTAATTAATAAATATGTAGAATTTATATCATTCGAAATATTATGAACATTAAGTAACACTACTTCTATGTTTAATCAAATCACAATTTTTACACAACAATTATGAATAATGCTGTCAGGCTTAAAGATAATCTCAAATAACTCAACTCAACATTGTTCATCACGAAATATTTCCTTGACCCATCGACAATGTTGCCTTATGATCCAGCAAATCAATCAACGCGAAACCGTTCAACGTTTTCCGCTGCTGTGAAACTAGCTGCCGGATACCGATCATTACAGTACGGGGAAAATTTCCGTCAATCTTTGGTACTTCCCCGTTCAAGTTTAGCCCGTTGTTATGGACGTGGAAATGATGAGCAACGGTCTGCGGTGAGCGCCTGCTGCGTTCGCCCATCGAGACGCGAGTGCATCAAGCTCCTTTACTGCAGGTTAAATCGCACAGTCAAACCAGACGTCGATGAAGAAAAAAGTTAGCGAACTAAAACATAAACCCACTGGAGGTTGCTTGGTTTCGCTCTTGACTGCAGAAAATCAATAATATATCGAATTTTTGCGAATTTTGCTGGTGTAGGAATTTTCCGACGCTGGGAAATATTTTCGTACCGAAGATGAAAGGGATCGGAATAGTACCGTTGTGCGGTTTTATTTTTTTGCCAGATGTCAAAATAATTTTCAGAAACTAAAGCACAGTTTGCTTTTCGGAGAAATCGGACAAACGAACAGGCTGATGAAGTAGATGGAGAATAGGACAATTGCGGGAAATACCACATTACTTACACAGACCAGCAAATCAAAGTTGTTCAGTTTTGTTTTTTTTTACGTAGATTTAAGCCTTACAATTTCCAAAACTATTCCTTCAATCATGCTGCAGCTGTACATATAAAGAAGAAGTGCATTAGACTTATTCACTCTATTTTCACTCATGTAATGAACTGTTGCTATCATTTCTAAAAACTATACCTCCGATAAATTTCCTAACAAAAAAACCCATTTGTGTTCCAAGTATCGGACGAACCGCTAGTATTGGCGAAATTATACCGATTTGTACGCCGTTTATCGAAATGAATGCTGTATATGGAACAGAAGTAAGGGATTTTTGTTAAGCAATATTTTAGAGATTTTTACATATTTCTCTTTGAATATTATTGAACAACCTATTTGGTAAATATAACTAAACTTAGACGGTGTTAGAAAATTCATTCGATTTTTGTTTGACATATTGATGAGACTATTTTAATTTTAATATAGTTTAATCGTATTGAAGAAAAGAAGTTTAAAAAATTTTGCATAAACCTTAGTTTTCGTTAGGATTTAATTAGGTTGTAAATTTTAATTCTTCTTGCCGCAGTTTTATTCACAATATTATTGCCGTAAGTAATACTACCTTTCGAAAGCAGTAAAAAATGCTATCTTTATTGGATTTTTTTTTAAATATATTTAAATTAAAAAGCAGTTTTAAAAACGTTGAACTCATAAAACATCCATAGAAAAACCATGCTATAAAGCATAATGCAAAACCGTGCGATTCCGCGTTATCCCTTTAACTAAAGTGTTGAAGGACCGTAGCACCAAAGACCGGGGTGTTTCTTCAGCAACTGGATCAGCGGAACTGGAAAATCTCAATACAAATAAACACGCCACTCCTCGTGACCGAAGCGGGCACACGGGTTGAAATTCGCTGCGAAAGTTTTGGCTGAATTAGTCAACGCCAACGAGGTTGATTTATTCATTATCCGCATAATAAATTTGCGAAAAGTTTCTAAATTAAAACCAGCCTGCTGCTTGTGTTACGCTGATTTGATCTCGTGTGAAGCGAGACGGCGTTAAAGCTAATGTTTAAAACAAAATGTTTTTTTTGTTAAGAAAGCGTATCTTCTATATTTTTTGACGGCAGAAACGTGTCCAAAGGGGACTGAGGATTGTTCAATGAAAGATATCTCTGGCACAGCTTTTTTGTGTTGCAACTATTTTTAAACATGATTGTTTTTGGAGCTGTTCTAATATTTTTGGTTTTGTAACTATATTTTTTTTTCAGAAAACAAACAAACCAACTCCTACAATAATGTTCGCTTAAACAAACATAAGCGAACGCCGCATTCTAACCCTCACAGCAAGGAAACACGAACGCTTTCAAAGAAAGCACAGAGCACAAAACGGCCCAAAAAACCTTCCGACCTGAAAACGTGCTTCAAAAGTTGATTCTTTCGACAAACAGCGGCAAAGGGCAACTTGTCGAGTAGGCGTCGAGTAGGAAGAACAGCAGCGAAAGACACAATGCACAAAAACCAAGGGGAAATGGATGAAGAAAAGTTCGTCACCTTCTCCCCAGTTTTGCCGTGCGGCGTACGCGCTGTTCGCAAATACTCTTTTGAACGCGTATGAATGCAGAACCGAGCACGAAACCGCTCCGAACTTCCGTTCGTTTGCGTCGCGAGTTTGTGTTTTTATCCTTCGTCTTAGGCACAGCCTGCTGGATTGACATTTTGAATCCATTTTAAAACTTTTCCTATCCCTCATTCCCAGTGCTGCGCTCGTAAGATTCCTTTCGAATAACAAGAGAGAGAGAAAGAGAGAGAGAGAGAGAAAGTGTGAGAACGAGATGAAAAAAAAATATAAATCGCATGCCTAGTACTGAATTGTTCAAACGGGTAAACTTCACCAGGCGAAACGTCGCAGTGGACAAGCGAATAAAAAAAGAATTGGAAAGCAAAACTTTAGCGAAGAAACGAGCCCCGGTGGCGGAGCATTGGAAATCCTAGAAATGAATCGCTAGTGGGTAAAGTTTTGATAGTGAATTGATAACGAGAAATGTTCAAAAGCGAGAAAAGTCGAGTGGTTCAAGGAAGCGAAACCGGTGCGGATAGTGGTGCAGGTAATGCAGTGTCGGTGCAGCGGTCATGGTTCCGTTTCTGTTACATCGCTGTTACAGGTTGAGCTAGTCAGCTGGTTCAAGTGGGGTTTTGTGAGCTATTTTATTCAGATGATAGGCAAATATTCATTGATCGAGGGCGAAGAGATACGCTGAGAGCTGATCACGATCGGTGAGACTTTTGTCATAATAATTGTGTCTGCTGTTGAAGCAATATTCATTTCTTCATCCGTATAGTTTCTGGCGCTAAAAATGTACTCAAGGCAATCATACAGATCATATGTGAAGTGAAGCTCAGAGCTTAATCTACTCACTATAAGGCTGCAGTTTATAAAAAGCAATTTCAGAGAAAACGAATGTTCGTGTATGTGAAATAGTGCTTCTGATTATAATATGGTAATTTTAACATTTTAAATACAATTCAAGCAAGGGCAGCAGGGTGTTAAAAACCCAACAAATAATCTAAGAGTTCATCATCATTCAAACATCATTTGCTGAATATGAAAAAGTGTTGCAAAAACAAAAACGATTTAATTTTTTGTCATTGCTTTAATTGTTTATGAATTCAATCAGTTTGCATTTTGTCGTAGTGCAACCTTTAAAATGATGAATAAAAGATAATTTGTATATGTGTACATTATTTATTAAACAATATATTATGCCTTTATATTTGCCTGACTTATTATAGTTTTATTTGCTGTTCCATCCGTTCCACTACAACCTATCTCGCGTATCAAAGACACACAAGACATAAAGTTACGATGTGATGATTCGTCGAACATTCCATGCCCGCCGGCAATGCCCGTGAAGCATTCTATCGCGCTGCAGAATGGAATTTACCGGGTTCGTGAATAATCGTATTCGCTTCCGCGATAGCGATCGAAAGAAAATTATCCACGAATATCCATAAAGCACCGTGAAGTGTACATGGCGCACAGCGACGTTACTGCAATACGTAAATAGTTCTCCCAGAACAAACTCCCCCTTCGTCGTCGCCCCCGCGGTCCTACGAAACAAAATGCTAAAAAATGAGCATCCCTACCCGGGCGCAGGGTAGGAAATCGTAAAATAAAAAAGGAATGCACAGTTTAACACTGATTCCGGTGGAAGTGTTGCATCTGCCAGTGGCTCGGTACGGTACACAACGTTCCAACGTTCGGTCCCGGAGCGCCGGAAAAACCGGATCCCAAACGCGCAAACCGAACGAACTGCAGGGCAGAGAAAAAAATACAAATTTGCATTATCGTATCGCCTGAATGAGAAATTAGTTTAATGATTCATGGAAAAAGTTTAATTTATATGATAAATTGCAGTACAAATTTGCCCAACCAGGAGGCAGGAGGTTTATGTTTTCTTTGCCCCTTTCTCGTTGCCCATTTTTTCCCCTATCGGACGAATTGAAAAGACTTACCGTTTTCCATGCGCCTGCCGGAAGAAGCGCGCTCTATCTCATCTACCGCAGTCTGGCAAACGGCCAGGGCGGCAAATGTGTGTTATTGGAACCGACTGGAGGCAACTTCCGGTGCCGGACAACGCCGGCTCCTCGAGCTCTGCCCCGAACCGGTCGGTTGAAAGCTTTAACGAACTTATCGGCAGGCAAATTTATGCTCATTAATATTCGCCATCCCCCGTTCCTCGGCCAAAAGAGTGACGCTCGGAGCAAAAGTGCCAATATGATGAGTTTACTTCCCCGGGGAAACCGTAACCCAACCGAAGCGGATGACGCAGCACAAGCGCGGTTCGTTGTCGTTGCCCAGTGGGGAACTTATTGCTCAACTTCGATGGTACCGAAGCGAGGGGGAGGTCCTTTTAAGGGGACGAGCGGGAAACACGAGGCTGGAACGGAAAACAGAAAAACCCAAATTGGAAACGATAGATACCTTCCCGCAACCTTCATTAAACATTGAACCAAGTCCGTTTGAAGGTTTCACTGCGCTGTCAACGGTTCGTTCACATTCGCTGGAAATTCATAATTTTGGCCCGCTTTTTTGTCTTCTCTTGCCGGTTCTTATCGATTTTCATCGAATTCGGTGCGAAATGGATCATAAATCGAGCGTATTGGCGCTAGTGAAAGTTCTACTGTGCTACGGCCCCACAATCCGTTGCATATGGTGATTCCTTCCGTTCTAGACGTTCGTCCTTTCCGTATCGAAACTTTGTACAGAACCTCTTTATGGGAAGCTGAGTAAAAAAAATCTTACAAAAGAAAAAGAGGAAAGCGTTGCAAACCGAAATGTGCCAACCTTTTATTCGATCAGTCTTCACTTCGCTCATGTTTTTTTTGTCTTCTTACGATGAACTACAATCGTTTCCGCCAACCAGAATCTCATTGCCGAAGGGAAAGGCGCGAAAGCAACAGTGGCAGCAGGAAGCAATCAAATCGGGGCAATCGGAAGGGAGCTACCATCCGTCCGGGCTAACTATTTCCGACCGCTACCATTTCCGCAATCGCACGGGAGGAGGTGCAAAAAGGGGAAAAAGTTCGTTTGTAAAAATATTGCTCACAAGGGACACGCGACTCACTCACATAGTCACACCCACAGTGCAGATGTCGTCGATGGTTTTAGAAGGTCACCAGTAATAAGCGTTTGTGTTGCAATGAGAACCTATTTGTCGTAACCTCATACGAAAAACACAACATGAACTGAACGTTTCGGACGAAAACCTTCAACACAGATAGACAGACGATTGATATTGAATGTGCCATAAACGCAGAGCGGCGATTTGGGAGTAATCTTACGGAATCGTATAGCTGTTGGTAACTTTGCGAAGCTGTTGATAGCCACCAAAGAGATAAGCTGTGTTAGCAGAATAAATAGGCTGTTTTTGTGGAAGCGACTGTGCTTAGAGAGAACATACACGTAACATGCAACAAATGAAATTATCATTTTTCGTTTCATTGTATCCAAAAAAACAGTAGGCTTTGTGTTGACTACACCTCAATTTGGTCTTTAAGTTATATGTAAATTTGAACGAAATTGGATCGTCTTATATTTGGAACACAACCGAGCATGTCATCCACAATATAAATGAATCGAGAACAATGGGTTTTTTTTGGTCAAATCAAAGAATGCTTGAAGCGTATAAAGTTATGAAGCTTTTTTGAATATTATGTTTAAAAACAATTGTAGCACTTATAAAGCGGCTTCAACATATATGTCCAAAAAGGATGACCGGTACCATTTGTTTAATTTTTTTAAAATTAATCTTAAAGGGGAGTACTCAAAGGATGCCCGGTTGAAGCCAAACTCATCGAATCAATAGAGAATGTCATGCTTCCAGGCACCGTTTCTCAGCTGCCACACATAACCACTCGTTGTATTTCTACAATGTCGGCTCCGATCGAATGTTTCGAGGACCGCGCGCGTTAGATGTAACAATTTCCTCGAAACCCATGACGGTGCTGCATTGTGCTGCACGAGCCATGATGATGATGAATGGGCCGGTAATCATTACGGTTTAATCAACGCGCTCAACAGGTGGTCCAATTTTAATGCTTTTATTGTGAACCATTCTGAAGTAACACAAACTCAACTGCTCTCAATTTACGCAAAGTTTGCGGGATCGGTTGGCTGGCTTCGGAGCCCCGTTCTCCTCTCTGACTCATACTCGGCTATCTGCTGCTTGATCCATGGGGTGTACCTTGCCATATTGAGCAACCCGGTCAGCGTATTGACGCCACATTGGTAGTGACCCTTGGCCTCAATGCCGAACGTCGTGATGCCGCGCAGATAATACCGCTCGCCAATCTTCACGTAAAACCCGCTGCCACCGCTGCCACTGCACACCGGCGTCACTGAAAAACGAAAGTAGCGATCATCACAATTCGTAAAACATTTCATTCACGACCGCACGCGACACCTTTTGCGTTCATTTAGGCGTTTTCGGAAGCGCCTGAAAGTATGCAAACCAAACGCTTACCGGCGCAAAAGAAATCGTTCTTCTCGAACAGCTCGTCGGAAAACACCTCCAAGCACAAGTTCTGGCGTAGAATTTCGGTGGTTGCCCGCTGCAGCACGATGGTGTAGAAGTTGCGCGGCCCCACGCCCCACCCGACCGAGATCCCACGCGTTCCTTCGAGATCCTTTCCGGTCGACGTCGTGTTGTCGCCTTCGACTGGCCACAGACAGGCCGGCTGTGCGAGTGGCCCGATCGGAATTGGATCCAGCAATAGCAGTAGCGCCAAATCGTTGCTAAAATCCGGTGCCCGGTAGTCCGGATGGACGACCAGCTGCCCCACACGACACCGATCCGTCTGCTCCACCGTGGACAGATCGCTGACACCGTAGCGCACGGAGAGCTGCTCAAGTCGGTACGGCGTGACGCAGTGCGCCGAAACGATCACATGCCACCCGGACACGATCGTTCCGCCGCAGAAGTAGAAACTGTCGTTCTGCTCCGCACGATACAGGCCCACGTGGAATGGCCAGTGGTTGGTTTGATTTCGAACGCCACACTCTTCCACGTCGGGCATGTCTTGCACACTTTGTGAAATGATCGCAAGCGCCATTTGTGTCACTATTAGGCAGATCTTGGTGGCGGGTACCAGTAACCTTACGCTCGTCATCTCCCGTTTGTGTATTGGAAAGATCGTGCGAATGACAACCAGGTATCGCTTCAAACAAAGAACACTAGCCGTACGATATGCTTTCGCACTTCGCACGCTTGCTTCACTAATTCGTTACACTGTTTTCAAAGACTTGCCCAAAAACCACAAGCAAAACACCGGCACCGGTTACGGGGTGGATTTTCACCTTACGATTGCTGTGGCCATTGTTGGACGACACGTCCGAAAGTGGCTGTAGCGCAGGAGTCGGTCATTAAAAAGACATTACTGTTTATCGCAGACTTTTTTCGCGTCTCTCAGTTGAATTTTTGAAGCGCACCATTTGACCGACAATGAATGAAAAAAAACTCTTCCACACACCCACTCAAACACCACAATGAGGATCATAACAAGAGTGACTTCACCGCAATGCCTCCCTGTCCTATGTCCAGTTTTAACACACCGAATCTCGTACTGCATTCATGCCGCATGCCGCACGTGTTCAACCGATCGAGGCGACGCTTTCCGGCACGGTTGAAGACGGGTGCGATAAACGTGCCGGTGAGGCTTAATGTGCAGGAAAAAGTCCCCCAACGTTCGGGCGGACCTTACTACACCTTGACCGCAGATTATCGCGCGACCACTAGTGGCGGGTAACGAGCACGAGCGAGTACCGAATTGCGAAAGCAGTTTGTTGACGAGCGCATTAGCGTGAAGTCTGAAGCATGTGAAGCATTTCTGCCACCATATTCCACACTCAACTCGGAGTAGTGGCAACAGATTTTCGGAAGAAACCGGATTGTCATGAAAAAGGGCCAGAGTGATTTGCGTTTGGTAGTATTTCGTTCGGTGTCTAATGTCGGTGAGTTGTTATGTGAAATGATCTTGTCATAATATTATATTTGATTTTTAAGTAGTCGAAACTGTATTTCTAAAACAAAGAAAAAAAAAACAGTTTTATCTGAATGCAACGGGAATGTTTTGCTAGTGCATGAAATATTTTTGCTGGCTTTGAATGCATTGTACAACTTTTTGTTATCTGTAACTTTGAATGTATTGTACAACTATAACAATGGATAACTTATTCAGAAGTACATGTTAACTTTCTTTTCTCAATTTATTCCAGAATCAATTACTTAATGATAAATGCAATCATTATAGTTTATCTATCAATATTATGCTTTATAACTTAATATTTTTGTATAAATTATGTAGATTTTGAAGATATTTTAATGCATCAATATACGTATATTATATTTTTTATATAAAGAATTGCTTTTGGATCCCTCAATTTCTTCGCGTTTTTTATAGTTTCTGACGCTTTTAAAAATATGTCTAAATCATTTGCACAGTTTGTAGGCATTTTTTCATTCGTTTTTTTTTTCTCTGATAATCGTATATAGTTCCTACTTTCCCATTTAATTTTGACATCGTCCCTTAATTTGATTTTGATGTTTCAAGTATTTTTGTATTTGTTTTAATTTTTTTATTTTCGGAATATTTCACCAAAACCACTCGTATTATTTCAACCACTTCATTAGATGGTAATGAAATATGATAGAAAAGCGTCAATATTTGAAGAAGAGTGCATTAATGCTTTTAGCCTGGAATTATAGGTTTACTATTTATGTAAGATATTTAACTTTTTTCATTTCGTTTCATTTCATTTGTATATTTATTTCTATTCTATTTTTTAACTATTAAAAAATGTCAAATACATTCAATCACGTTATGGAACGTGTCAAGACAACCCCACAAGCTTAAAAAATCTTCGGTATACTATATAAATGCATAGTTTTCTGCCGCTCCTTCTGGTCTTCTTGGTTAAAACCATCATTTTTTCCCACGCCTTCATGTACAAGAATAAAAAAAAAGATCGATTCCAAGTTCGCTCCAAAACGCCCGAGAAAACTTCGCGAAATCCAACTCACCCGACAACGGCCTACACGCGGCCCACAATCGTCATTGCCTCGGAGCATTTTTCTTTCGACCCGTTTACTATGACCCATATGTGTGCGTGCTGTCGAAACATATTTTACCAAGAAGCTCGCCGCTAAAAGAACCCCGTCACTATCTGCGGCCCCTTTCGTTTATCCCACCGGAACCGGGGGCAGTTGCGGTTGTTTGCTGCCACTGAATTTTCGCCTCCCACTGGATGCTTCCTGTCTGCTACTGAATGTTTGTTACACTGAAAAAGAACAGGGAAACGCATAACATCATAACTGCCTCATTTCGATCATTACCGTAATCGGAGCGTTTTGCTGGCCGCTTACGATTAGATAACGATTGCTCTTCGCTCAGGAGTACATCTCGACGACGTAAACTTTGGCCTGTGAACAGACGAACGAAATGAAATCAAACCGGTGTGATTTTTGTGTGTGCCACGTTTGATTGCGTGCTATTAAAACGTTGAGGAGTGGTAATAGATAAGCGATGGAACATAACCGGGTAGACATGTGAACAGGCTGGCGTAAAAAGCGAAGCCGAAGCGTACACAATTTATGAGCCTGACGATTGGGCTCTGGGATTTTTATAGTCATCAGCTCGAACGGCGTGCATAAACATTACGTTTACGAGATTTGCGTCAGATCTTAACTAATTTTATACCTCCTCATTACGAACAGAGCAGCAAACGCTTATGATGTGTTTTGAAGGATTCGCTATTAAAATTAAACCATTTAATAGTCTTACGTCACGGCCGGTACGCGTCTTCCAATTCTCTCCGCTAGGGGATTTAAAAGACGTCTCCACCTATCCCTACTGCTTCCACACGTATATGTCACTCTAATCGCACACAGTGGCACCGAAAAATGCCGAAGATTCCGGATCGATTTTAGTTTAATTGAAATTTGTACCCATTCATCACCGCCAAATCCCTTCAAAATCTATTTCGGAAATTGCAACCCGGCAAGGCCCGTACGACGTGGGAGCGCATCGCTGCCATCGGTGGGGTGATGGTGACCACCACCAATCTGCACGTGACTGCGAAAGCCGTACACAAAATTTATGGTTTTGCAAAGTTTTCAATTTCCGAAAAATAAAATATTCACCCGTTTGGCTGGGATGTTGGCTCATTGCGCTGCTAATGTTGCAG
Organism: Anopheles farauti No. 4; assembly: GCA_000956215.1. Taxonomy (NCBI): domain Eukaryota; kingdom Metazoa; phylum Arthropoda; class Insecta; order Diptera; family Culicidae; genus Anopheles; species Anopheles farauti No. 4. The sequence goes on along the minus strand of JXWZ01006938.1, from coordinate 10,419 downwards.
TGGCGCAACATTAAACCGGGAAAGGCGCACTCGGAAAAGAGCGTAAAGTAGTTCGTGATGGGATGGGAGGGGTTTTGTGGGGAGAAGAAAAGGCAGGAAAAAGATTTTAGATGCAAGCAGCAGTTAGCTACCCTCTAAAGATTCAGTTCGGAAGGGACTTAGTTGGGTTAGGATCAAATTCTTTATTTTCCCTCACTTTCTATAATCAAGTTGGATACGTTTTCCAGTTCTGGAAAAAATTTAATCTTTTTTTTATACCTTGCACGTGAAGAGAAAAAAAAATCATTGCACTTATTTACATTCCAACGAAACTGAACGTCATTTCAGTACTGAATAAATGCACATTGCAATACTTTACTTTTATCTTGACTTTTCTTTCTATTGTTCAAGTACAGTTTAACAATGTTTTGATTTATTTTGATCAGCAACTGAAATCAACTACCGCCGAAAGTATTATTGAGCTACGCACATTGCATACATTGCAGCTTAACTGAAGGTAGGTTATTTATTTTCACTAATTTTAGGTTGAATTTTGTGAGCCGTTGCAACGGCAAGAAGCGTGTTACCAATAAAACATACTTTTTAGAGAAACATGTTGATTCTAAGAAATTCAAATTGAAAATTGCATACGATAAAATCATTGTAAAAAATGTGCGGCAATATGATGCTAGACAGCTGGAGCCTCCTGTTCTCAAGGTTCATATTAAATGAAATTTTAATGAAGAAAAAAATGCAACCAAATACTAAAGACGTTCGCAAGTAACTTTCGAAGTTTATCCTTCGTTGATTTTATGCAGATGAAAATTTTGGGACATTATAATTGACGTTTTAATCATTGATCGTTAATATTTTTTCACTGAAAAGTAGTCCAATGAAGAAAGCAAACACAAATCTTTTCCTTTGCATTACAGATGAAAGTTAACAACTCGGGCAAACAGATTCTAAAAGGCAACACGGCGCTGTTAACTTTTCTTTCGTGCATTTCCCAACGGCATCCTGCGGCATTCACTATCGTCATAAAAAATGCATCAAGAAGCAGCGTGATGCACCAAGGAGCATTAAAACCAGACAATCAAATCATGCTTTTAATTGCCACGATGCAACACACCGCCCCGGTCTTTGACGATAATTTATTTTCCCCATTTCACTTTCACAGTTTTCACATACGCCGTCCCGCACGGTAATAAAATCAAACAAACCCATAAGACACCCGTCCATTTCGACACATTAACCATCACCGTGCTCGGCAGCTCAGCGTAGAAACTGCAGTGCGAAATGTGAAGCGAACTACGGGGCACGAGATAATTGAGGTGCTTAATCTAATAAAAATAACGAATCTTTCCCGAGCGATCTCCGTTTGCTGTAGGTGTGGGACGCATCGCGTTCATTTCTTTACGGGGATTTTTCCTACCTCAAAAATTTAACACATACAAAACGCCTTTGAGCAATCCGGACACACACATCTCATCATTCGCTTGCTTGAGGTAGGGTGTTTTTACTGGCTTTACCGACATGCCTGCCCCAGTGAAAGCGAATCGATGGAGCATAGAAAAAAAAACAGAACCACCGCACAATAGGAGTTAATGAATAAATTAGCTTAACAAAGGCAAATGTGCCATTCCCGTGGTCACAATCTCCACACTGTACGATGCTGGTCTGTTGGTTCCATTTTCGGTAGCAGCACACGAAACCATTGCTGCTTTTGTTGGTCAATTCGCAACAGAAAATGAAGAAAAACTGTTTTCAATTACATTATTAGCATTTGTACCGAACCATATGGAACGTGTCGAATTTCAGCCCCAAGTTTCTGATTGGGAGATAACATCAACACAAAAACAATCCACTGGTGACCCAAATTTGTATCCGCTCTAATTTGATTGAAATACTTTATATACTTCTAATGGAGTTTGTAAACAAAACCTCGCTAACACTTACGTTAACTCGTTTTCATAGCTTCAACTTATTCAAACGTACCAGATCGCACAGTCAAAGGTGAGCATTCGACCTACTAGCGAAACAATGATGATAATGAGTACATTTTGGGAACAGTTTTGCCACTCGCTACTCATTAAGTGGACCGAGCAATCCTTCCGTCGCGGCCCGGCTGTAACATTAGTTTTCATGTCTTCAGCAAACAATCATTCCGCAGCGACCGCAGCAGTCAAGGGCGTGCAAATAAAATAAAATTACTAACAACTCACCACTGCGGGACGATAACGACAACCACGGACTACAAGGGCCGAAGGCAGCTTAAACAAAAACACAGCGGAACTGCCGTTAGTTAATTGGTTGCCACTTTTTTCCGTCAACCCACAAACCGGGGGCGAAACACCGATGCGAACCATCCCGCAGCCAAGCCGCTCGCAACGCTCCCTGCCATACCAAGCTATGAACAGTCACAGACGGTGGAATGTAAATTGATTAGCGCTAATGGGAGGGCGCCCGTGCGGGTAGGCCAAAAACACGCAAAAAAAAAACGGCAGCAAAAGCTTCGCTCACTATCTCTCTACACATTGAGCATTCGCACGCGTCCACCGCATCTTGACGACCCATCGGCACGAAAGCAGCCGCGTTTTGCGGGGGCCGAAACCTCTTCCACTCTGCTTCGGACGAACACGGTACCGATTTGAATGCGGGGCCGGTTCGCCTTTTTCTGTTCGCCGAGTTCGTACCCTACCTTCTCACTCCCGGACATTTTTCGCAACATCGTTTTGCAGACGATTGGCAAACAGATTGCAACGATTACCCGTAGGCAATCTGTTTGGTGAATGTAAATTATGATAGGCATTGATTGAGGCCGTTCCCGGCGGCTCTAACTCCGTGCAGGAAAACTTGGTGGCATGTACGCACGGTCGTATGCACGGTCGGAGAAACATTCCCAAATGAATAATAATTTATCCGGTCGTGTTTGCATTCGAACGGAAATTTGCCTTGGAAATAAATAGGTTTTTTTTTTAGTTACCTAGAATGAGATCTGCTACTTGTTTATTACTATTCTAAACCCGGGAAGACGGACAACTTTGGACAGTGCCATCTGTGGGAAAAATAGATAATTTGATTATTTGTTCACATTTTGCAATTCTCTTTAGATTTCATGCGGCGTTCATTCTATTCACTCAATGCTTGATGAATCAATGAACAAGCAACGTGACTTGAATGACATTTTGGCTGAGCAACGAAAATACGACTGAATGAAAACGATCCTATAAAATGTTAAAACATTAATCGAGACCATGTAAAAAAATGACATAAGAAATTAAGAAACAAACATGTCCGGTCGATGGTCATCGTTCCTAGGGCAAAAGGGATTTCAATATATAAATCATCTACAAGAGAAAAACTTATTTTATTGTGTAAAAACGTTCAGCGCGTTATTGCTAAAAAAATAAAAGATCAAGCAAATCATATCAATTAAAAAGTGTTTGAGGGTAAACATAGAATCGATAAACATACAAGTTCAAACATCACAAGAAAACGTTAACTTTTATAAAGAGTACGTCAAGAATGAATTTTCAAAAGAATGAAATTCAGCAGAGAAGTCTCGAGAACAAACAGTTTGTTATTAAAATGGCTGATCAAATTACGACAACAGTGCCAGTAGAGACGGCTTCTGTACTTCTATACTAATTTTTTGAATTGCTTCATTATTTACTCCAAAAATGTACGATTAGATAGTCAGCTCATTCTCAAACTGGAATATGAAAAATTTAACCCAAAGTGGCTAATAATATGTTCTTGCTATATGATTTCTCTTCGAGCCGTGTTAGAATACGAAATGAATATCCTTTTTTTCTAAAATGTAACCTCTACAACCAAGCAAAGCGAATCCTCTCGATATTACATGAAAATCTCGTTCAATGTACAACTAATCATTTGATCTTGCTATACCGTAATACTACAAGCCAAAGGCTACCAAAGTTTAGTCACATCGTTAAATTTATGACGTATCGTACCTTGAAGTGGTACTTGGTACACACACATACTTACTCCTACCATAACGTCGTATGGTGACACTAACCTATACAACTGCTTCCCAACATCGTCCTTTACTCCGATAAGACTCTTAACCAGATAAACTCAATTGAGAGAGAGTGAAAGAGAGAGAGAGCGACTTATAAATGGAAGCGTTCCACAAAATGTAGGATGTATCAATCTCCCAGGAATGTCACGGACCGTAAGGAGATTAATTGAAATTTCATCTCGTACGGTAGCTTCAGGAGTGGCGGGTCGTTAAAAAACCCGGGCTAGAAAATTAAGCTACAAACACACCGAGACCACAAGCGTGTAGCTGAAGCGGAAGAAGTCAGGATGTAAATTTGACCTAACTTTCTTGAGATTGTGTTTCGTTTTTTGTGTCGGTGAACGATCCGAGGTGGTTGAAATGAAAAGGATCAAGCAACGAGTACGGTTTTTGAGTATGGTAAGTGTGGAATATTCGAAGATTAAAGCGTACAGTATGACCCTCACGGGTGCTCATCCAAAATACATCAACCACAATGTATCAAATAACACGGCAAACCCAGTTGTCCAGCTTATCTCAACACGTTTTATCCAGCACCAACAGTTGTCTTCTACGGCTTGCTGAGCCCGGTGTCCCTTTGCTAGCATCTCGGAGCATCACCCTCGAAAACTGACATTCTTTCCATCACGATTTCCGCTTGCCGGTACAGAAGTTAGACGCCATCCAACCGAGCCCGTAACGAGTCGCTGACGAACGTCTTGAAAAGACGTCTGGCAAACTTTGCCCCAGTCCACCGATCTTATCCTTGCCTGCTCGGGGATGGCACATGGCAGCCAACTTGTAAATTCAAATTATCTGCCCGTCGTAATAGAATCATTTATGCTAAATATTTCTTCATTTCCGGCTACCCGAAACGAACTCGTTCCGGTGGCCGCTGGGCTTATCCTGCGGGGAGACGAGCAGCGCAACCGGATGTTTGGTAGCTGCCGGATTTCGCCGGAACGCAACTCTCGGGGCTGGAAAACTACTTCCAAAGAAGTTTCATCCACTTGCTTCCGTCCCGTTCTCGCCGTGCCGCTTCGGAATGCCAGTCGGAATGGCTAATATATATTGCTCAGGGTTTGATACTTCCCGTTTGCATAAAAGGTGAATAAATAAGAAGCATACGTGTGCTACGTCACACGTACACACCCGACCCGTCCGAGAGCTGGAAGAGCTCACGGCAATCGCATTTCGCTCCGAGCGGAACCATTTGTCTTCATTGTTGCGATTGTGCAGCTTTCCCGGGACTTACGGGCGGTACGATTAGGAAGTGATCTCCGGTCCAGCCCACACCGTACGCGTCGTGCGCCTTCTGAAGGTGTCCTATTTGCGCTCAATGCACGACGCCGCACGCAACAGCTCCACGTAACGCTGTTGCAAACGCTTCTTGGGTGGGTGGGATGACTCGGTAGGATGTATTTTCCACTTCACCGCCCGATTGTTGGGCTAATTTTGGTGCTCCAAACGAGTGCACTAATTGTCACGCAGCAGTTGGAAAGAAATCCTCAACATTCAAACATTCAAAGTCGGTAGTCAGGACTTTCCCTTGGGAATTAAACGAGCATCTGTTTTGTTCAACGCTCAGTATGAGGACAGCGAAAGAATGTATCTTGAGGTTTTAAATTACCACAAGGCATGAAAACATCCGCACCGAAACATCTATAACAATCCCACCCACCAAGTGCGCATTAAGCTTCTCTCGAACAACTACACAAGATTGGAGCAAAACTCAGATGAAATGCGTTCGTAGCCTATTGTAAGTTTCTATCGGATTAAGCCTTTCCGAAGACTATTAGGAAAACATAAACATAGCTAAAACGACAAACATGCGCTCGCTTATTTCCTTAAGAACCAACCAACCACCGACTTAACCACACCTTACGAAACTCGCTTGGCATGCCATGCAACATGTCGACTTTCTAGGACCGGCCCTGAAGTTTGTGCTTTCTTGGCACAATCACCAAAACATGCCGGAGCGTGTACATGCGCCCACTGTGGTTCATCCACCCGGGCTACGATTTAATGTGGCCGTGTGCATATTTAATGCCGTGGATGCTAGCAAGCATTTCCGGTTCAACACGCCGCCCATGTTTTACAACCATGGCTACCGGTCATCGGTTCGTGTGCGTACGGTTATGCGCTTGTCGTTGTGTTTTGCAAGCTGCGGTAAATGGTTACCGCTTCCAGGATTGTTGGGTTCATTCCCTGACCGCATAGGAACTGCAACTCAATGACTCAACGGCACACGACGCTCATCCGAACAATCAAACACAATTTGTTGGTAAAATGAAACAAATGGAGATGTAAATATTTGCCAAGAAAAGGCAGCGAAAATAAATAAACAATATTAAAAGAAATTATCAAGTAGTCTGTGTCTTTTATTTACAGTGAAGAGCTTTTCTTTTATGTGGCATAAAAAAAAAGAATTTAATCGAATCATACTTTGAGGAAACAGACATACTTTGTCAAATGGTACAACATACAAAATGAATGAAATAGGTTGTAAGAAATCATTTCGGCAAATTTATTACTGAAAAGCTTCGAAGTGCAATTATGATTTCTTCAGAATAATTGACAATAAACAAAGCAATTGAGAAAGATTTGAAAACTTTGCAGAAGAAAATGTGTCGTGTTCCAATACTGAAATCCAAGCTGCTTCATAAATATTCACGGATATTCTTAAGCCAACTTTAATGTGCCCTTGTTTCAAACAAACTACAGAAAATGTAAGACTCTCAGAGCTCGAAAAAAAACGAAAAACCAAACACTGTTCAACGACACACATACGACACATCGCTACACATGCCCACTAATAACACACAGGATCCCGATGCGGGGAACAGCAAAAAAAGCGTCCTTACGTTCCGCCGCAACAAAGCGGCAGCTCGAACCGAAAACCCTCGTTCGTATCCGCAGATTATTTGCGGTTTAATTTTATGATAATATTTATGTTTCATTAAAAATCAAATTAACGTGTGCAACGGGTGAGTAAGTGTGAGCGTGTCACCATGGGGACCACGGGGCACCGGGCAGACGAGAAACTATTGCTGCAGATTTTTCGTTCGCCCTTCTGCGGCGAGCAATCGGTAGCAGCAAGAAACGGTCGCATATGGCCGAGGCGTGTGAAGTGCCGTGTAGTGCTTCAAATGTCATGTGGTGGCGTCCCATCGGGGGACCAGAATGTCTACCAATGCTGCTGCCTGTGTCACTTGTACGAGGATACAGAAAATGGCGAAACACGGGCTCGGTTTTTGTTTTGCATCGTGCTTCCTTTTGGGAAAAATTTTTCCTAAATACAACCAGACAAACTTTAGCAAAACGCAAAAACCACACGAATATTCGACTACACATGGTGCACATGGTTGTGAGAGGGGTAAAACAACAGTTACTCCCAACTCGCACGAAAGTCCATGGTTTCCGTTAAGCGATTTTCTCACCACAAAAAAAGCTAATAATAATCGAACAATGCAATCGTACATCGCACCATTACAAAAGGTTTTGTCTGCCAGAATCTGATGAGCTTATTATCGCACAACTCTACTACTGCAAAAAAAAATATGTTAAAACTGTTTCAAGTGTAGTATAAGTTGATGTGTATAGTTTAGTTTCTTCACTTACCTCACTCTATCACAGATTACTTCATTTGCACAAAACCACATTACGATCGGATAGTTTTTTTTCACGGCTGTGGCACAGTGTAGCGCACGATGGTCGTGCAGTCACTTTGAATGAATTGAAAACCGATCGTATGCAATGTTGCCGCTGTGTTGACTGTGAAGTAAATGTTTTACGATGTAGCGCATTCGACTTGCTCGTCGCCAAATGAGTTACCAGCCGCATTCGTCACGGTTGTCTGCAGCCCGAGCGGCCCGCGGGTTGTAAACACGCGCACACAACCACACGCAACGTAACACTAACGATCTCGTAAAGAATATGAAATTTAATTTCATGCTTGGTTAAACATCGGTGGAAGCATGATGCCCGTGTGTGTTGACGCTGTGTGTATCGTGCTCCGGCGCCGTTAAGCAAGTGCTGCCAGTCGAAAAATCAAATTTGAACTTTGTACCGCCGAATGTTCATACCGGGCGGGGTGATCGGCGCAAATAAAGTATGTATGTAAAAAAAATACATACATACATTAATAGATTCCGGTATCGATGACAAAAGAAGACAATGTCTATTTTGTTACATATTGTACGATTTATCAACTCATTGGAAAATGGATTTTATCTACTGGGTCATTTCGTATGTTACAGGACAAAGGATTGTTTCTATCCGTGAAGCAGGATTCGTCATATTCATGAACCTTTTTTCATTATAAATCAATAAAAGACAAGCTGCACGCTTTTGTCTGTGTTTGTTTTTTAAAACTATTGCACATCCAAAAATAAGAGATTGAATACTTTTTATATCTGTAATAGAAAAGCACTAAAAACTTTAAAACCATTTAAAAACAAAACCCCCACGTCCCGTTCCACATCAAAGCATAAAACATGTGTATTTTTTGTCTCTTTGACTTTATACAAGCACCGTGTGGGTGAAAACGAACATCCGGTAGGAAACGAAAGGATATCCTGCGGCTGTAAACTGGTCCCACACAAACATTTCGCCACCTTCCAGCTTAATCAATTTGCCTTTCATTTACATAATTATCTTCATTTGGTCGTCCTCTCATGCCAATCGCAAGGGCAGTCTTTGGTTGGACAAAAAAAAATAAACAGCCTTCCTTCCGTGGTGTAATTTGCCTTCCGGTTTAACCATTTCCCAGCCATCAGTGTGACCAGCGCGCGATAGCGAATCAGCCAGCCACACTTCAAAGGATAGGGCACGGATTTCTTTGAACACTCCAGCCCGAGCCCGAAACCCCTCGCTGGTGCTACAATGCTTGTGGCGATAATATTAGTCCATGAGATTCGGGAAAAATGCGGTCCCATTTCAGAGAATGAATGTTTTCGAACGTAACACATGCAAAGATGTAAGCTTTTACAATTCTATTACGGAATTTCATGACTTTTTGTTGAGATACAAAACCGGTATTTTTTAATTTTCCAACAGTGCCATGTTTCCTTTCTCGTTTTTTATCGTTTCCCCTTTCTGTCGTTCGTTTCTGTTTTTTGAGTATGCCATTTAATTTGGGTATAATTTTTCAGTTTGAAAAATAAATAACTTTCAAGCACATTTCGCTATTTTCGTTGCTGTCACGGCAAAAAACATTCTCCACCCGGATGATGCTGCAGTGCAAACAAATTGTGGAATTGGAAAGAATGGAAATAGCGAATCTTCATAAGGACATCTTTTCTGAGACATGCAGTTAAAGGGACGAGAAATAAAACACATCCACACAAAAACGCTGCCTACGTACATGGAAGGAGGAAAGGGGAACGAAAAACGTTCCCACCACGCGGTATGTCAACAGCATGTTGCAGTTATGTAAATAAATGTTTTTCATTAAGCCTTATGAATAAAATATTTCTCGATCCTTTGTCGAGCGGCACTATCGGTCGCATCTAGCCCTCACGGTTACAACTGAGCCTGGGGTCTAAATTGTGAGTAATTTCTCCTTCAAAAGGAGGCGCCTGGTCGCCCGTAGACCATGGAGAATGGTGTTTTGTTTTTTTCGTTCCGGAATTTCTCAATGCCAAAAGCTTGTAATATGCTGTGTAAACCAAGTTTTAGTTCAATTATGATTTCTTGTTATTAAATGTTTGTAAAACTAATATTCGAATTACCGTGCTTCACCTCCATCTACTTGTTTCATTAATAAAAAACAGATTAAGAACAGCAATTCCTATGAATAAAACTTCTTTCCAATTATGATTTGAGAGAACTAATATTTCGTTCCAGTTTGCAAAAAAGTTGTGTTATTCATTTTAAGCGGCAATTTGTATCAATTAAAATCAGTTAATCAACCAAAATTACTTCCACCAGTGTTGTTTTATGCAGATTGCATATTTTCGGAGCCATGACGTTATACGTCGAGTATATGCAATTTTCGCATGCAAAGAACGTATGCTTCGTAAGAACATTCTGAAAACTGAGACCGACAAAACTCTTGACCAAACCTAAACCGTTCCACATTCGTGAGGAACAAAACGTCGGAATGACGTCAGCACATTTGCATCATGCCTTGCCCGGTGTATTCTTGATACAAACGCTCCGACCTGACATTGGCCTTGCAGCAGAAGCGAAATGACTAAAAAAAAATAAAAACTTTACTCATAAACCATCAGCAACCAGCACCGACGTGACCTGCCTCAACCTCCCCCTCGGGAAGCCTGCCAACTGCGCAAAAAGGCGTCGGCACAAAGCTAGCGTACAACGATAAACAACGGTGTATCAGCTGGAGCTTCTGCTCAACCCCAAAAATGTTCCCTCCCGGGATCACTTATCGGCCGACCGCAATCGGTCACAACACT
>JXWZ01006937.1:0-13522 GCA_000956215.1 Anopheles farauti No. 4 | reverse complement strand
GAGAAAAGATAAAAGAAAACAGGGTAAATTCATGAACCAGCTTGAAGGGAAAGTTGTACAAAACGGGCGCTAGAAATAAACATGAGGCAAACAACGGCAAGGAAAAAAAAATCTCCCCACTGAGAGGCGCCTCTGATCGTCGATATCATCAGCGTGATCGGATCATCGGATTATGCAGTCGATTGCATTCGCGTGCCAGCCGTATCACGGACGCATCGTAATGTCGTTTGGGGGTGTATGGGTGGATCCGGCCTCGGCCATGTGCATGTGAATGCGGTGGAAAGTGCATTGCGCTGTTTGCTCGTAACCGTACCCGGCAGCAACCACGCGGTAAGTTGCAAATGATGCTGTTTTCCTGTAAATGTGATGGAAAACTCGTAACGAGCCAATCAGGGTGCGATGGGGAATCCAGTGAGCCAACCCGGATAAGGATCAGGAATTGAAAAACGTGCCGAATGATGGGCCACAGAACCGATTCAACATAAGTTAACGTTTTATCCAAAAACGGATGGAAAGTAGCTTGGAGTTTTGTTTTTTTGTTTGGTTTTGAGTTTCGGAACAACGAGATTTCCGAAAGTATATTTTCAAAATGAAATTTTTTTTTCTTTTATTTTAAACTTTTATTCTACATTTTTAGTATCCAACTTTTTTGTTCGATTATTTACGTGGTTTTGTTTTTTATTTTAATTTTTCTTTTATTTTATTTAAAACCCATACTAAATGATTACAAACAGTTCCTGTGAAAATAAACAATTCATTTTCACAGGAACTGTTTTCTCATTGAACAGAAACGTATAAGAAGATTTGGTAACTATTTCATTATCAAAATTATAGATTAGTCTTTTTGTCACAAATCTTCTTAGTGATGGATCAATTCTTTCCATGAAAATAGTTTTTAATACTGCATTTGAGACAACTTCATAGCCTTAATGCTTGTGGTATTCGTTTTCGGGACAAATCTCAACTTGAGCAAGATGACGTCACATATTCCGGACGGATAATCCCTTTCCACCGGTCCAGTTTTCAATTCCTATACTTGCGGGCGAGGGTACTTCACACGGAAAAGCTTCCTTCGTCCGTAGCAACACCGAACAAATAGAAGGATTAGGAAATACGATCAACCAGAATCTGTGAGTGTTCGCATCTGTTTTACCCCCAAGTAACCACTTTCATCCCGAGAAAAGATTTCCTTTCACATTTACAGGTGGTCAGCATTGCCGAACATGTCGCTGGTCGTGTGGTTGAAGCAGCTATTTATCTTATGAGGATGTAAATTAAAACCATTTCAATCTCCTTCTGCTGCTGCTGTTCCGGTTTGCGTTCCTCCCCTTTACGGTGAGCGTAAAAAAGAGCCGTTTGAGAAGCAAGAGTTTTTATTTTGGTTCATCTTCAGCCAGAAATTTGTGACACATTAAAATACCTGACCACAAAGACAACCATTGCCATGGCATGTCATTTCCAGCTGCTGGGTATTCGTTTTTTGAACTACACGAACAAAAACATAAAACTAACACTCCCAAAAGCGAAAGAAGAAATGCATGAACTTGCAGTAACGGACGAAATTAAGTTCCCCAACTTCCAGACCAGCAACGCCCCTTCTCGGCCTTTAAGATGATGGAGCTTGGGGTAAATTTATGAAACTGACGCTCACCGGTTCCGGTCGGAATGTTTTTTCACCTCCCGCCCGCACCAGGAGGATTTGTATTTAAGCATTCTTTACGGCGAGCAGTTTAACTTCACTAACGCTGGTGTTCGGTGTACGGGCAATGGAGTGGCCGTTCCTGTGTCCGGTGCCAATCGTTGATTATTATTTCAACTCATCTGGAACTTCATCATCCCAAGGTGGAATTTGTTTCACCTGTACGAAGCAAAGCACGGATTGCAAGAATGCTAATCCCACACCTACCTCCCCACCCGAAGAGGACGGTATTTTAATGGAGATGGTATTTGTAAGTAGTTTCCGGGCAGGCACAAGATAGCGAAGGAAGGTCAAGATGCTGCTTTCAGCCATGCCATTCCCAGGTGGGTTGAGATATTTATGATTGCTTCATTCGGCGTGTGGAATATGCATCACCGTGTCCCGTGCGGTGGTTCCTGGTGGATAATGTTCATAAATTATTTCAAACTGCTTTTCGTACTACGATGCGCTTACATCATTTCAACCACGGGGATTATTCGCAGTTTTCAATGGAACAAACTGCACCGAAATAGAGGAAAAGTCTTTAAAAGGCAAATGGAGTCGCCTGGTTGTTTATGTTTTAATAATGGCAATGCTATTCCATGTCAGAATAATTTAAGATCTAAGATCTAAGATGTCAGAATAATAAGATCATTGATTACGTATATGATTTTTATCGTCATTATTACACATACACACACACAAACACGTATTATTCATTTGTAAGCTTTTTGATATGATTAAAAAAACATAAACGCTTCCAAACTGTTCTCAAGCGATTTTACTAAAGAATATTCCTCAATAAGAAATAGTTTTTAAAAAAATGACTGTATTAGCAAAATACATATTTATGTTTCAACATGCACAACCAAACAAAACATTGTATAATCTTCACACAAATAAATGCCTTTTTAGTTCTAAATAAAGCTATATCGCTTGAGTGGCAGTAAAACTAACTTTTCAAAATGCTCAATATATATATATTTTTAAATTTTTATTATAGTTAGAGCTGGTTTAGAAGCTGGTATAGAAGCTGGTTAGGGAATAAGATCTGGTTACGATATTGTTCGAGTCACTTTTCATGGTTTAAAATTCTATTTTTTTATATGAAAAGTTAAATGGCCTATAAATGAATTAAAAAATAATGTAAAATACTCTCATCAGAAATTTATTCCAAACCAGTTAATCAAACAAATGAAAAACTACGGCAAAATAATCCCAGATTATAAATTAGCTCAATAATTTTAATGTCGACAGATAGCTTACGTAGTTTTTCTCCTCGGCAACATAAAAAAAGCACTAATTAATCGTTTGTGCTGAAGAACGTGAAATAAAACATACTCCTTCCACTACGCCCTTGGAAAGAGAAATGATCTCAAAAGTCCCAACCGGAAATGGTAAAGTGTGCAGACCCAAAGACCCACTGGGACCCTCCCGCTCCCATTCCCAAGGACGCTTAGATTGGTTTGCATTTGCACCATTTACGCCACGCCACCTCAAGAACCCAATTACGTTCTTGCTTTCTTCCGCCCCGTGGTTTCCATCCCAGCGCGGGCCGTCTGCGGAAAGTCGCCCAAGTAAGCGCACACGCCAGGCCCTTGTGCAGGCGATAATGAAAATAATTTAATTTTTCCTCCTTCATCATTTAATTTACACCCTTGTTGTTCGGGGGTGTCCGCACGCTTCGCCTTGTCGTGTGCTCGCTGCGTGCCATGTTTTGCCGTGGCGCGTGCTGTTTGCTCGCTACAGTCGTTTTATTTTCTTTTCTGCCCTTGTGTCTCCAGCTTCTTGTGCTTCATTTCGCTGTTTTGGGTTGGCTGGCTGACTGGTTCGTTCGTCGAAAGATCGTTTCCGGTGGAAGCGCTCGTGGGAGAGCGTGCGTCGAGGGAACGCTAATTACATAAGGACTATGACTCTCAATTTAAATAATTAATCACTTTAACTATCATCCCAGACCAACCTTCCTCCCCTTTCCCGGGCCACCCGCCCCAAAACGGGCCATGCTCCTCTGTTGTGAGGTTTTCGTTTCACACGAACATACGCTGTCGCTGGTTGTCGCTTTTTTGTCGCCACTCTATGCGACCACCGTAGCACTTTTCTTCGCCGGGCAAAACTCCGATTGCTTTTTTATTGGTTTCTGCCGCGTCTTTAGTGAGCGCACTCGTAGAAGATAATGCTATTGGGGTACTCGGCTTACCTGCAGCTTCGACCACTGTATCCGCCCGATGCATCGGGACGAATTGCGCCAGGCCAGCTTGGCACCGTAGATCAGCTCCGTTTCCGTCAGATGGTAGGAGCCTGTTGCTTCGACTTCCTTCTGCACCTGCTGCCAGCGACTATCGTGCGCTGGTGATTTTAATCTGCAAAGAAACGAACGAAACAGAAGAGAGATGAGGCTTGTGTGAGTGGGAAGCGTTTCGACAGCACGTGCCTCGAGACAAAGCGAACCGAAGGTGAAGCAAAACCGTAGGCAAACCAGCGCAGTGGCAGCTGCTTGAAGAATCCAAGCCGAGTAAATAAAAACACAAAATGTACAAGAAAACACTAACTTAAACAGAGATAAGACAAGGAAAACGCTCCCTACCGGAAGGGCCCGCTTCGTTCGCTTAATTCTGCTGGTTATCTGGAACAATTTAGTGCCCGTACCAGGCGCCCGGACCCTGGTCCACGATCTTGGCGAACAGATTGGAGAAAAATCTCAACCAGCTAGTTTTTTGTGCGCCTTGGTTGCCGTTGGCTATGTTTTAAAAGAGCGGATTAAATGTTTTTTTTTGGCTTCGCCTCGTACCACCATCACGCAAGCACCGAATCCGGCCACCGAATGTCTTTGAGGTCATTTCGCGACAGCCGGGAATAAGATTGCGGCACGAACCGGACGGAACTGGGGAGATAATTTGTTGAAAGTTTTTTTTTTACATGAAGTTTTCTTTCTGGTTACTGTTGGGGAAGATTTCGCGGCAGCTAGATTTTAGGTCACTTCGCTCTCGCTGATTGCCTCCGTTCTCACGTACGAAGTCGTGGAGTTTTCGGGGTTTTTTTTCCGGGGTTCGCTTAAACTGGTTGACATATTTTGTCAAATTGAATCGTTTACTTAGTTGGAGGAGTGAGTTTCCCCCAGAAATATGTATTTTAATACTTTAATAGACCAAACACTACGATAATTAATTTTATATTCATGTATAGAAGTCTACTCAATATTTATAAAGCTGTTTTAAAATACCGTGTGCAAAACGTTTATTAAAAAAGTTTTCAGTAACATGCATAAAAGATGCAAATAACACATATTTTAAGAATCAATTGCAAACATTCAGGATGACACTTCAAAATAAGCCCAAAGGTATGCAATCTATTGTTATAAACACAAAGTTTGCCGCTATGAAAAACCTGCAAGATGCTTGATTTAAATTATGCGAATGATTTAAATTTTATTCATACCCCATCGAGAAAACATCACTTCCACACGAAAAAAAAATATCACCCGTCACCTCCATAATGTTCCGGTCATCTTTCATCGCACGCTCAGCTTCCGTTCAATTGCAAGTTTTCCCACGAAGAAAACGGAGAGCAACTTTCCT
The DNA here is from genome assembly GCA_000956215.1 of Anopheles farauti No. 4. Classification (NCBI taxonomy): domain Eukaryota; kingdom Metazoa; phylum Arthropoda; class Insecta; order Diptera; family Culicidae; genus Anopheles; species Anopheles farauti No. 4. Next base: position 8,269 of record JXWZ01006937.1, on the reverse strand, counting down.
CGGGGCTTAAAGCAATGAAAAGGGGTATAAATTGTCCAACAATAGTGACAATGGTAGCTGCTAAGCAGTTCACAAACGTCGTTATTCTCCAGCCACCGTCGGCGGATTGTACGGAGCCGTTCAAACTCGGGAACGAAAGATTCGAGCAGTAAGCGTGCGGAAGAACGAACGATGTCGAGGCAGTGTTTACAGATTAAAGACCATGTTGTTGCTGGAAGGGTTAGTTTGAGTAATCAATAAAAGAAAGCTACTCTTGCTGCTCTCCTTCATATCATCTATCAAGTGGAGCTTGAGTGTTATTGAAAACTGTTGCTACACTCATTTCTTTGCTTGAAGCATCTGCCGGACAAAGCATGGTATCGTGACTACGATTACTTTGGAGGAGCTCAATTTTGATATTTTCTTGGTTGAACTACTCTAGCAAACGTCAAGTGTGCTCACAAACAACATTTTTGATACGAGCATACTTGAAGACTTGAACTGTAGCTGTCGTCAAACCGTTTGGCTTTTGGAGCGGGTTTTCCTGAAGGACACGTTTGGTTTGCGTTTTATAAGACCCTTATTGTGTGACGACACGGCAGCCAAATGCAATTTAAGCACAGTTGTTTGGAGAACGGCATGTACGGCAGTCCAATATGTTTCCGTCAATTCAGCCGACCGAAGCAACGCGTACGTAACTGAAGAAACGCACTTTCGAAAGAGGTCATCAACTCGCATCAACAGTCGTAACCCATCAGCACGCATCAAATGGCGTGATAGGGGATGGGGGAAGGAGGGAGGGGGTGGTGGCACCACCCACCAGGAAGGATGTTTATTCGGTGTTATTTGTCTCCACCCTTCAATCCCGAACCCTCGACATTATGGATTTGTCGGCTCGGTTTACGATGGGTCGGATTCATACGCTTGCGCTGCGAGAAGCCTACTGTCAGGCGTTTTCAGTACAACGGCCTGCCCAGAATGGTGTATTTGCGTCCGCACGTCGTCCTCTACTCGCTGACGTATGCAATTTTCTTCGACTCTGATTAAATCTGAACCGACCGAAACCAGGACCACCGCCGACCTCATTGGGAGTTTCCTAAACCTATTCCTTCTTGGAAGCACGTGTTTTCTTCCATTCGGAGCCACATTTACAAGCGGTAAAACATATCCTGTACTGTATTTGGTCATGGCCTACTATCGTGATCCATTTACCAGCATCTTCGTGTACGCTGGTAATTGAGACAGGCACAACACAATGAGCACACAAACGCGTTCCATTGTGCCCGAGGGTCGGACCCGCCGCGAGTAATGGATCAGGAATATTAAACGGCTTTGTTGCGGCGACACGATCAACATAACAATCGTAGCTAATGATGATGATTTGTAAATGATTGTTGTAACGCTTCTGTTCCGGTTCTTGGATTTTCTTGCACAGCTAATGGTGTATCATGTCTTACCCGAAAGATGTTGATTCCGTCGACAGCACGCAGACGGTTTTGTTAATCAGATGGTATTGCGTCGGTGAGCATGTGTGAGTGGATTCACGCAATAATAACGGGGGTTTAACTGCAAACAAATGATAACAATAGCATCTGTCTGTTACAGGATAAATCTTTGTCAAACAAACCCCTTTTCTTTTATTCTTCTCGAAAAAATCAACTAAAATGGTTTATAGTTAGTTAAAATGGTTAGAGGAAATGTATTTCCTTCAGCAACACAAATTGCTGAACATGAGCAAGTATTATAAATCATTAAAATAAATCTACCTATCCTATCATTAAAATAATTCTAATCTAAATCTAATTAAAATTTTCTACCATCTATCGGATTAAGCAAATTATTGCATAAATCTAGGCGCATTTATTAAAACACAATAAATGCAGAACTGGTTGAGAAAACGCAATCTATGAAGCTCTTAATTTGTTTTAGCGGTTAAGTAGTTTCAGCTCATCCTATCAGCGGTTTACCGAATAAACCACACCCATCCGTCAAATTGGATTCATATACAACCATCACAGCTGGATCGTAGAAGCTAATTACACCACAACCGGGCAACACACTCGCTCGCTCCGTTTACGACTGTAATGTACTTCAGCATCCCGGATGGCTCGCGGCTGTTTCAGGTTCTCAGCTGAGTTTAGTTACTATTTTTTTTTTTGGTGTTTATCCACTTCCCGTTCCTGTTGCTGTTGCATGTTGCACCCCTCGAACGGATAGTTTATGTGTTTGTATCTTAAACCGCCCGAAGCAGTCGGAACGCGGGAGTGAAGTTTATTTATTTTTCGCCGCATTTTTTTTTGTGGAGCTAAGAACATTGGTGCAAACCCAAACTAGCTTCTCATCCAGTGGGTTTCCTGCGTTGGATGTAGCTGAAAAACGTGTTTGCAAGGAATGAAAAATGGTAACAAAAACTGCAGCGGCAGTTCCGTTCGCGCAAACCCGCTAATTAGCACACAGGCCATGGTTGTCCAACGAACAACCGAAAGTTCTCCGAAACCCACCTGTGGGAAGAAGAGAACGTGATGCAATAAAAATAAATAAACAAAAAATCCTACATCATCAAGATAATTGCTACAAATGATTTTCCGCTGTTTAGACATGGGATAAAAATGGCTCCAAAACAGAGCCGCGTAATTGTGCCAAACAAATCATACGCTTCGTTACACTTTTGCGCTCCGCTGCCTGTTCGCCCCGCAATAACTCGATTATTTATGCTGACTCGGGCTTATCGTGTGGCAAAAAATAATCCGCTCCATGATGGAATTATAAACGGCTTTCCGAACGGCGAAACAGCGTCCATTTTACAACCAATTGCGAAACACCGCAAGCTGCATCGAAATGTATTTACTTGTTGTTATTTTTCATTTCCCACACCGATGCTTCGATGGAATAACATTTTAATCCCCTCGCGATGCAGTGTTATCTCACCCTTCCGGTGTTTCGGGCTTATTTTTGCAATCACAGCGCACCAGTGCTGTTAAATAAACGCTTTGAGCAGGGTTGATGAGAACAAGTTTGTAAATAACCCCACACAAAGCGAACTCACCCGGCACTGTAAGCGTGAAAAAGGTATCATCACAACCACCGCACACAGTGCATACATTCGGGCGCTTAATTGATACGGACAAATGTGACTCTAACCGACGCCATTCGACACCACAATTGACCGATAAATTTACACTTCGGTTTGGTGGTTGCTTAGTTCGGCAGTGGTTGAATCAGTGTTAACGTTTGCGGTCCATTGTCGAGTGGATGTTCATTTGTTCACGAAAACCATTTCATGCTGGGATGTTAAGAGGAGTGGTGTGAAGTGGAGAGGAGTTCAGGGTATATCACTCCACCGTTTGGTGTTTCCACACAACAGGAAAAGCACTGTTTTGATATTGAAAGTTGGGTTGATGCTAAGCCATGCTGCAAACGATGCATATAAATAAGTAAAATTATACTTTTCTCACAATTCGGCCCGATAAAAAAGCGTTTATGTAAGCAAATTAGCATTTTATGATTTGGTATGAGAAATTTCCATTGCTTGTTGCAATTATTTGGATGGAACATATTCCTTTTCTCTAACTTCAATTTTTATGTACTTTCATTCTGTTCCTTAGAAACTTTTAATTTATTTTAAGGTTTGTCTGGCGAATTACCAGATTGCGATCGTCAATAAAATAAAATAAAACATTTCAAACCACCAAGCCAGAGCCTGCTTTGAGAAGCGTTGCTCATTTACAAGTTATAACGAGTTTTACAAGGCGTGTGGTTTAAAGAGGCTCACTCGTAATTGAACCCATTGCTGGTGGAATTTCTGCCTTCATTCCGAATTCATTGAGCTGTGAAAAAGTTTTGCAATCATTTGAATTTTTCCCACCATGAAAAATGTCCTTTACGATGGAAATATGTAAAATAAATAGTTATTTTTGTCAGTCATTTTTTATTATTTTTAATATCTGTACCAAAATTACTTAACTATTTCAGAACACACCTGCTTATACATAAATCGTGTACACCTCACCAAAGAAATGGTAGCAAATTTGAAATCAGTTTACGCAAAATTTTCCGCCAATTGGACGTAATTTGATCCTGACAGTAACGATGCACATTTACCGGCGCGTTAATTACACGCCAATGGAATTTAGTCATAATCGGACGACTATTTGTGACGCTACTTTTCCAGCATATCTATGAAACTGCCGACACGCTTCATCGATCAACCGATCTACGTGAACAGCAAATTAAATTAACGCAAAGTGGGACCGTCGAAAAATAGAAAATAACGATCGCTTGCAGTGCAGTGAGGTGAAGAGCACGTGAAAAGGGTAACCTGTTATACGATGGGGAAAGTAAAATTGCTCATTCTGGCTAATGTGATTGCTAAACTTTGCCGAAAATGTGCGATTGTTTACAGTGCTTGGCCCGTTTGCATAATACTTGGCGAGTCTACGGGATGGTTCGGGAGGACGAAAATGTAAATATTTAATAAAAGACATTTATGGTAATTGTTGTGGCTTTATCGGGCTAATGTGTGATGTGATGAGTGACTTTGTTAACTTTTTGTAGCAAGTTTTGATTAAGTGATGCCAAAACACGTATCAAATTCTATGTCATTATTTAAGTTTCAACAAAAATTCAATGCTACATTGTTATACGGATGTCGAAATAAATAAATTTTTTTTGTGTTTTGTGTATGACTCAGGTGTTCAATGTTAATTAAAAATCCATGAAAGCTATATCTATCTGATCAAATTTCAGTTTGTTTGAAAATAATCCATAGTGTCAAGTGGCAAAGTGTGGCATCCATAGTGGCAAAGTGTCAACTCAGTCAAACTAAGGAATTCTCATACAATTGTTTATGGTGTTTTTTTATTGAGTGCCCCTCCAGTTGGGTTAAAGCACGATTTTTTCAGTTTTTCGATTTCCAGCGCTACTCGCATTCTCCAAACTGAAACGGAATGTCAAAAACAGCTCTTGGCGTCGCTCGAAGTGATGTGCAAGTGAGCGGAAAAGTAGGCTGAAAATAATAGGATTGGAGCAGGTGTGAAAGAAAGTAAACCGCTTACGCTGTCCCTTTGACACTGTTTCAATATTTCCAGCAAGAAAAAGCACTTCGGAGACGCCATCGGAGAAGTTCGCTTAAAAACAGCTTCATTGAAAAGAAGCGAAATGCAACCCTTCATGAAACCATAAATAATATCGACATCAAACAAACGAAACTGAAAGCAGTTATTTGATTTACGGAAAATAAATGACCCAAGAAATCGTCGCTAATATGTCATGTCCAGCGCAACAAACCCGTTTTTCTTCTTCGATTCCATCGTACCGGGAAAAAAAAGGTGAACGAAATTCCATTCCGTTCCGCTTTAAATTGCATCGCTGACTGAAAATTTGTCCACAAACATCCCGGTGGAGCGATACATGCACATCCCAACCTGTCGCACGGTAGGAAAATAATAAGATATGCCACAAATGCGAAATGCCGTGAAATACCTTTATCCTGTCGGTGGATTACTTCGGTAACCCCATCGGTGACAGCTCCCGGTGCTCGCCGAGGGACGAAAACGATGGCTCGAAAGATCACAAATGCCCGCAAAAGTCGTAAATCCTTTTCGGGGATGGATCTGTTTTTTTGCTCTCTCTCTCACTTTCTCTCTGTGTTTCGTGTTTCTTTGGCAGTTTTTGGATGATCGGAGGGAAATTTATTTGCGAAAGAAACATGCAATAACCTGGTGGTGAAAGGACGAAACCCTTCCGCACGAGGAAAAGCAAATTGGGACCAATCGAAAATCATTCGCCCATGATGATACGAAATGAAATATGAGACACATTCCTCTTATTATGGTTCATGATACGACCGGTCTACGGAATATCGTTTTGGGAGCAATATTTTTAATCACAATTCAGCACAAACCTTTCTCTGATTAAATTCCCATAGTCGTGGTGTAAATTTACAAATGAAAATTGCTTTATTAACATTCCGAACATGTTTAACGCAAACGAAAAGTTATTAAATAATTGCAAATAAAATTTACACTTCAGCCGCTTTCGAACCCGATACAAATCAATTTCATGTGATGATTGTGCCACTCTCGTTGCGGCAGCATGCAAAACCACATGTTGTCAATGCAACGAGTTATTTTATTAACAAACCTCAAACCAGCGCTTGCTCCGAAGCGGTTGAGGTGTGTCAAAGGCAAATATTTTTCCAATCTCAATCGCTGCGGGGACAAATAAACTGGCTCCCTTTCCGAAACGGTATTCGAAACGTATCCTGCCGAACAATGGATCCTTTCGGTGCTAAAATGGACCGAGAACGACAATGAATGAATGGTCCGAAGGACGGAACCGGTTCGGACAGGGTTTACTTTCTCCTTTCACCGAGCGAAGGTCGACAGGTGTGATTTATTTAGTCGTTCGTTTGGTGGCACTTCGCTTGCACAAGTACTGTAAATGAGGGAAATTAAAGGTCCGGAAGTGACCACTCTCCAACGGTAGCAACGTCCCGCAGGCCAGTCACACTGCCCGTAATGGAGAAGCTCAAGCCATTGCATCCATCCCATTCGGAGTTTCTTTGTATCGGTATGTTTTCCGATCGCACTTCTGTAAAGTGAAAGACTTTACGTCCAGAACATGAGTTTACTAAGGGATTTAATATTATACACATTACATTTTCTCTTGGTCCGTTTTGCTCGATCTCCAGCGCCAGTGCAGACGAGCCCTAGAAGTGAAAATTAATTCCGCCTGCCGTGGCCTTCCAAACACGGTCCCACAACGTTACAATCGCATTAAACGTGTCTGGAATATTCAATACTTGGTATTGGTTGTGGCTTAAACAATAGTGGCCACACGTACGAGACGCGGTCTGGTGGCATCGTTCGACAATCAATTTGTTTCATTATTGGGATTCGAAAATCGATCGTTTAGTGATGGATAAAGCGGGTGAAAATAATCAAGATCTTTTAGAAGAGTATGTACGCAATTTATCAGTTCGCATGGCTTTTTATTTTCAAATCAATTTAAGGGAATTTTTAGCAAGGCAAAATAAAACATTTTCTAGTTTTAATGGGATAATCAAATGAGATTTTCAATGCATAAAAAACAAAGATAAAGGACTTAATTGGAAAGTACACGAAGTTCCTACATATAGCATACATTTAGGCGAATTTTTCTTAAATTTGAAACCACTCGAAAGATAAAATTAAATAAACCAAATCATACCTCTCCTTCCAACATGTCGAATGAACTTCTAAAGGATATTTATTCACCACAAATACGACTCATGCTCAACTTATTCAACAAAAGCTCCATCCTGTTAGAATCCAGATCAACCGGAAACGCGTCAACAATTTTCCCACTTGATTGACCCTGTGACACCCACCATCCTTCATTCAATCAGCCATTCAAACATTCCAACTACTTGAGAATTAACGGCATAACTGAAAACGATTGATCGCACACAGGAAAGAGAGAGAGAGCGACCTCTACAAATTGCGATAAATCGATGGAAGGCGGAAACATACGACATGGCGATGCTTATTCTAATATGACACATGTCAAATAAACTATTTCACTGCGTTCGTGGCCTACTTCACGAACGTTTTCGTACGCGTTTTCCGGTGCAGGATGTCTGCAAGTGAAGTTTTTTTATGTTTTCCGAAAGATTCTGTAGAAATCCCTACAAAATTTCGAAGCAAAGTAGAATAGTAGGAAATCTCATTCAGATAGGATAAATCTGTGCTTCCTGCTAAAATGTATGAAGCACGACCCATTCGGTGAACGACTGTCGCATCACCAGTACGTACGATGATTTTGACGACATTTTTGCACGTCTTCTTTATTTCTAGGTGCATCGTTCGCATCCAAATGCAGCCCAGATACCTTTCTCTTGCTTTTACCATGCAAACTGCACACTGTTTGATGTGCACTCTAGTTGCGTTGCCGTCTTTGGGTAGTTTTTTTTACAATTATATTCCCCGAACCTACTCGCAAAAGGTGCACCCGTGGGATTCTTCGCGAGTGGTTTAGGTTAAGTGTTTTTCATAGAATGAGTTTAGAAAAGGGTCTCCAAGTGGATGCTCAAAATACAAAGAAAATTCCCAAATCAGAAAGGGTGCACAATCAAGCACTGTAAAAAGGAACAGAAAAAATAACAAAAATCATGCAAAACGTGCTGAAGAATAGTTTTATCAGTTTTATGGAACTAGACCAAATGGAATTTCAATTCAAATAGTTTTTAAGAACGCATTTAATATAGCAAATGTAGAGATTTTATTTCTTTTTGCAAGAAACAGCCTTAAAA
>JXWZ01006935.1:0-18185 GCA_000956215.1 Anopheles farauti No. 4 | reverse complement strand
AAGAAGCAGACGAGAAACAAGATGGTCCCAAGAAATCTACGAAATCATCAAAGGAACCGAGTCCTTCTGATAAGGATTCTCCAAAGTCTGAGCCCACGAAAGGAATTTTGGATGCAATCAGCAGAGTGTTGCCAGGAATACGGGATATCGTTGCACCGTCAACCAACAGTGGATCTTCTGAGAAAACATCTATGAATCCAAAGGCAGTATCTAGTTCTACTAATGGTGATGTCTACGACGAGGTAGAAGATGAGGAAGATACCGATGCAGTTGATGTAGCGGCTGCTGACAAACAAGATGGTAGCGACCCCGAGAAATCAGACCAAGAATCGTCAAAGCCGCCAGAAGCGGGCAATTGTATTGAAATCGTGTTGAAGGTGCCTATGGACGCTAGACACGTCATCGTTCGAACGGAGAACCCATCATTCAAATCCCAGGATGGCGCTACGTTAAACGGACTGGTGAATAAGATAGGACCCGGTGTGTATGATGTGCAGCTGGCAAAGTTTGACAAGGTGGTATTTGAAAATTACGAAACACCTTCTACGGGATCAGACGCTGATGTACCTAAAAATCTTGGAAAGTCGTTCAACTACGATGAGCTGATGTCTAAACCGAGAAACGCTGGAACTGCAAAGCGTGTACCAGAGAACAAGAGTAACGCATATCTGCCGAAAGTTGCCGAAGACTCTCAGCAGGCGTCTACTGATAAGAAGACAGGAAAATCAACAAACGATGGGGACGAACCGCAACCGCAACGCCGTATTCCGGACCGGTTCTTAGCTATGGGTCGACGGGGATGAACGTTTTAACGAAGTGAAAAAGCTCAAACGAACACCATACTTATCCATCTTTCCATCACAGGAATGACTGACCTTTAAGATAGTAGGTACAGCAACATTTTCATAAGAAGAGAGAGATTACGTTTACATTATGTTTTTGATGTTTGTGTTATGACGACTGATGACAATTATAAAATGCATTGTGTGTAAGTATATTTAGTTGTTCTTCTCAATATTTGTGTTTATCTCAAAATTATCTAATATGTGATAACCCAGTTGTTGGGAAGATTATTTTTACAAAGCTGCTTTCATCTATCTCAATTGAGTGGAACCACGGTAAGGTTTTTTGGAAGGAGAAATCTATGATGTTTCCTTTTGCAGCCTTCAACCACAATGTCATGATATCTTTTTTGATGAATAAAAACTCATACAACCAGGTAACGTGCTGTATGAGCAATAGAACCCATACGCTTCCACACGGAGTGTCACATTGGTATTGTAGAGCAACAGTTGACTCACACGCAGACGATCATCGTGGTGAAATTCCGCTTGAGCTTTCAGCATTTATTTCTGCTATGATGACAAACATTCCTTTTCTAACGAGTAAATGCGAAAACTGTGAGGATAAAATTTCTACAACTCCCACGTTCCTACGTTTTGTATTTCGCTATAGGTGCCTAAACGATTTTTGATGGGCTATTATTTGGTTGTATTGTATAGAACTGTTTGGATGAATCCGAATCAAGAATCAAGACGCAAGCTTATTTGGCTTCATTTGAACATGTGAATAACGAAGAATCCAATAATTCTATCTGATTGGAATAAACACTTGGGAATCCGGTTCTTATAACACAAATCAAATAGCTGTTTGTGCGTTTGAAGTAGACGAAGCACTCTTCAAAATATTACACAATTTTTTTTTCATAGTCAATAAAATACGTATATTCGAAGTATTTTATATTACAAAGGTAATTTGATTCCGAATCGTTAAATCTTGTCACAGAACAAATTAATTTCATGGAGTACCAAATTCAACCGAAACCCCCTGCACAAAGTTATTGCAAACATTGCATACCTTTAGGCGTTCGTGAAACGAAATGTGAAACCGAACGAAAATCACAGTGGAACCGAAGGCAGTTGTTTGGAATATAAATTAAATGTTTATATTAAGTTAGTCCTGGAGACTGTCGGCCACATCAACGTTGAATACAATGTTGAATCAATGTTACAAATACACGGAATGACAACAATTTGACCCATGTGAGGAGCAAGTCCCATTCATCAAACCCTAACTCGCTTCGTTGCGTGCTGGATGTGATCCAATCTGAACTAGTTTGCCTTATCGCAGGCAATTTATGTGAGGCAGTTTAAAGCTGACTTACGAGGAAGATCCTAATCGTTGATGGCCGAAAAAACAAGGCATCTAAAACTCTCGCAAGGGTGCAGGCAAGGGATGACTTTGATATGCCAACGATAAATACACACCATTAGGCACGATCGGATTTTTTGTTTGCATACAATGACTACGCCATTATATCATCACCTCCGGACGCGAACCGCACGGATACAAATGCGGTAAATTAATCGAACCGCGCACACCTATGCTGCCGCCGTATCGGGCCATCGCATCGGGTCGGCCAGCTACCAACACTTCGTCGGTTCCGTTTTTCATTCTATGTAAATATTTATCTTTTTTTTTTCACCAATCCCGCCGGTCGGTCTATGTCAGGTGAGCTGCAAATAAATCCCCTCCGTAACGATCGTGGCAGAGCGGGTTCCGTTTTTGGGCAGCCACGAGAAGATGACACACGGGGTGCGCCGTCGGGAGAGCTTTCGCGCCCCGGCAAAGTGAACCAGTTTCACGTTTGGCGATGATGATGACGATAATGACGATGCGATGATAGTGACCGCAAAAGTGACCTCGACATTTTGCGACACGGCGAGCGCGCGCGCGCGCGGCAATTCCTCTTTCGGGTCCCGTGCAAGGAACGGCCGGTCGATCCTTCTTTCCTTTTTCGACGCAAGCGAACCGCGGGCGAGTAGTGTTCGGCCGGTCGGCCGTTTTGCGAGTGGTTTAAAATTTTCAAATTAACTTTTAATTACCCAAAGTCACGGGGGAGGTCAGCAAACGCGCTGCCTATGCATATGTTTATGATGTGTCGTCAAGGCGTTTGCGACATCTCGCGGACAGTGTATGTAAAGTGTGCGATGTAGCCTTAATCAGGCCATGGGTAGTGGGACCGTGCGGCTCACGAAGGATTCGCACACGCACCACCGATGGCGCAAGCATCGAGAATCAAATGATGTTTTGACTTCCTTTTTATTGTGTTTTTTTTTCTGGCGACTGATGGCGAATAATTTCCACTTCGAGCCGAAGATTGCGTCTCCAGCGTGGCGCCAGCAGCTCGTTTTGGGGCTGGAGCTTTGCGTGTTTGGAAGCGGGAGCAGCGCCGAGGATTTACGGAGCATTTGTTTCGAGTGCACATTATGTCCCGACGGTTTCGATAAAGGTGACATCAGCCCATCGGATCCGGGTTTTTTGGAACGATTCTTGCCAAACCAAAGAGTGGAAGATGTGTATCGCGCGATACTTTGGGCATTTGCTGCCTACACCTACGCCCAGCGTTCCTCTGGAAGGCTATCGAATTCTTGCGTTCACCTCCCGCAAGTCCGTTCACCTTTCGAAGACGGAGCTTTGTGAGGCGTGTGCGGTGTGAATCTTCTCTTCAAAGTTTGCAGAAAGAAAAAAAAAACGCACAAACAAAAATCGCACATCTGATGGTTCGATTGACTCTTAGTTTGCCTGCAAGCTGGAATCGAGATGCGTTGGAAATTGAGAATTTGTAAATCCTCTGGCGTAACCCGCGGGATGGAACATAAATTCAAAGTGACAACTCGTGCGACACACTGTTTGCTGCCTGAAGCGCAGGATTCGCCCCGGATAAAACGCGGTGTGGATTTGATTTATCGAACCGCAACACGGGATGACAGTGTTTATCTTTCATTTGCATAAATGTTGCTGCGCAAGTTGAAATCTTTTACCACGAATCGGCGCCACGAATTCATGGAACAGTCTCCCCCCCCCCCACTATCCGATAACGCGTTCGAACGCTGGTTGGGAAATGATTAATCAAGCGTCAGCCATGGTTTCCGGCTGTGATGTGGAAATTGAGTGGTCACCTGATGGCCTACGATTTCAGCGCATTATCTGGTGAAACAACACCTCGCTGGTTCGCCGGAGAGGCCGCTTACAGTGCCACAATTATATTCCTGAAGCGCGAATATTTGTAAGCCAGCTTAAGTCAGCTTTGCGGCTGCTTTACACGTGGCGAAGCATGCTTACCCAACTGTTGACGTTCGTGCGCCATTATCTGATGGACCGTTAGATCGCAGTATTATTGATTCGCTTGAGCTGTCCCGCAGAATGGCATAATTATATTTATGATGCGCCGATTTTGCTGGCCAGCTTAAAAGCGGCTTTAAGGTGGTTTACAAGTCGGGAAGTGTTGTTTGTCCCAACCGCGGCGGACGCGGTTAATTAATTATGTTTTATGAGCATCGTAAAGATGGCTGATACCGGAGACGGCGCTGGTGACAACCGGCTGGTTGTCATCCAGTTAGCCTAACAAATCAATTAATCATCGTTTTGGGGGCACTGAAAGGATGCCACGAATGTTGATTTAGCCATGCTTTTTGAATGAGGTTTTCTATTTGCGAAAAAGTTTTAATTTCTCTTTCAGTTTTCTTTCAACGATTTGCGTGGGATTTATCACGGTTTCGAAAAATTGAAAATATGGTAATATCGAGAGAACATTAAATATTTTTTTTTAATTTATCATGGAATAGTTCAAACGGTTTTAATCTTTATGAAAATCCTATCAATATTATTTTCATAATTAAAATAGAATAATAATATTTAATAAAAGGAAAATGGTAATTGTTTTTAAACATGTTCATTGTTTCAGTACAGCATCACATTTAAACTGAACTCATAAAATAAAACTCTATATGATCTTTCTTAAATTACATTTAAATTGAATCCATAAAACCAACCATACTAAGGAGTCTTTTCAAATCGTCCAAATACGACACCTCCTGCTTTCGATTGGAAAACATTGGACATCCAAACAATGGCCTATAAATTATGTCCTGTCATGGTGTAGCTGTTTTGAATTTCTTTCTCGTTCGGTTTATTTACCTTACCGCTTTATCCCTTCGCGGGGTGGAAAACTTTTTTATCATACGCACGGCAGGAGCAGAAATCTGTTGTTTCTGGGCAAATCCCAATTGAATCTCCCTCAAAGCTCCAGAAAAACGCGACCGCGCTGAATCGCACATTCGAGCTGCCATGAAAGTGGATACCGTGGTTCCGGTTTGTGGCGGTTTGCAATGCTAAAAATAGCACCCGAAGCAGAAAAAGAAACAACACGAATTTTTTTTTTTTGATTACCCATGACTGGCCTTTCTCAGTTCTGCTGGGCAGTGAGGTGAGGTGAAATTCTCATTCGGAACGTTTGGCAAAGTTTGTTTAATGTTGGTCCTGCTGGATCAGGAATGCAACTCCGTTAGCGTAACAGCAACGAGGCACATGTTTTGGTTCCCCATCTGCTTTGCTGAGGGAATAGCGACGCAAAAGCACCTTTCACCGGATCGGGAGAATGCATGCTTCGGTTCATTGCGGAAGGTCGAATGTTTGGAGCGGTCGAACATGTTTTCTGAAATTCCCGTAATCATCAACATGTTGGGCCGTGTGCATTAGGGAATGAATTATAAAAAAAAGTTGAAGAACAAATTGTTTTTTTGCTGAGTCAATATTTTCCTTTTTCATTTTTATTTTATTAGAATTTACATTCCTATTTTTTATTGTATAATTTTTTGTGATGTTTTTTCTCGTTACTTGTTTTAGATAATATATTCTGATATTATTCATTAAATAGAAAAATTTCCAAACGTTTCTTAACACTGTACATCATTTCTAACGAATTGTAGAAACATTAAAAACTGATGTAAAATTTTCGCAATTATAATGAACAGAAATAATAGCTAGTAGGGTAAGATTAAAAAAGCGATATAATATTATTTTCGCTTTTTTCCACTTCTTTTATTTATCACTTTCCAATTTCACCACAACGTGTCATATCGTTTGCGAGAAGATAACCTTCGAAAACGCGTTCCAATTAAAGCTGGATTCGTCACTACGGTCAAACGATCTATTAAACGAAACCGTTCTACTTTTATCGTGCGATGATAATATGTTTGGATTATCAAGCACAAGGCTGGCAATCCAAGAGTCAAATCAACGCCGGTTATCGTGAACCGTACAGCCCACAATCGGCAGAGGTAAGCATCAAGCCATAAGCGTTGGCAAAACATCCTTAACCGCGGCGATTAGCAGCCAGAAGTCGGCCAAAAGGCGACATTGGAATGTAACCTTGCCCGTGCCCTGATGGCGCTACCGTACCGATTTGGTCTAAACGCTGATAAATTAACGATTTTAATGCATTTGACATTGCCATTGTTTGGACCGGGCCGTTGCCATAAACGCTGGTGGCGCTAAACGGTGGTGGCAGCGCGAGTTAGGGTGTCTCGCCCCTCGCGTATGCGGGTGGATGCTAGCAAAGATGCCGTGATCTTTTTTTTTCCTGCAGGAATCTTCCGGTCCGTGCGGAGCGCTGCTAAATTATTCAACCCGTACGGCCTTGCCCGGAGCTGGTTCGCGCAGCGGCGGTGTTGATAGCGCCGCGTTACGATGTGTCCTTGCCGGCCATGCACTTTCGCGGTCAATGCGGTCCTCGAACTTGCGCCAAGCTTTCGCCTCCGCTCTGGGTGTTTGTGTTCAATCTCAACCGTTCCAGCTGTGACGGCCTAATGCAAACACCGTCCGGCGGGCGTTCGGCGAGCATTTCGGCGCTGAGGTCAATCGTTGGCGCTCATCCGCTCGCTTGCCGATGCTACGCCGTGGCGATAATGTTGTCGGCTATCGAATTTGCATTGGAATTTGTTATTGCACATTTGCTACCGGCACGTTTCGTTTCGTTGCTTTTTTTCATTTCATCTTTGTTTTTTCTTTTCTCGCTAGAGATGACGCTCAGGGTTCGAAGTTGACACGGTCGTGGATGGTGTTTATAGTTGTAGCTAGACGCATCGGCCTGGTTGCCACCGATATATTATGTCGATATGCGCGTCAGTAGATTCACGCCTCGGAGCAATAACCATTGGACAACGTGCGGCAAAGGTTCTACGGTTGGTCTAATCAACGGACAATAAAATTTTAATCCAATATCTCGAAACCTGTTCGGGTGATGTGAGTGAGAATAAGCAACTCGCGATGGGCATTATGGATTAAATAACGAGCTTTTACAAGCGTCCATATAATTTGGGCGCGATTTTATCTAACGCTCAGCGCATCCTCTCGGCGTAGTGCGAACGTAACCTTGTCGTGGTGAATCTCATTACAGTTGCATATAGTTCCGTAAAGGACTAGATGTTTTTACGATTTGAATTTGAAATATTACAAATTATTTCTTTTTTTTTTTTTTTGATTAAGAATCTCTTTTAAGAAATAACGTGTGAGTGATAAAAAGGTTATGTAATGCATTGCGAAAAAAATTATATTCATTTATAATTTTATGTTTATCTAATGCGTAATTGCTGATTATCATTTATTTTTTATTTTTCGTATTAAATTCTGTTTGCTTATTGAATTCAAAATTTTTTTTTGTATATGTTTTTTTGACGAATAGTTTTGGAATATATCATAAAGTTTCGTTGTGAACATTGCCCTCCAGAAATAAGTAAAAGTTATGGAAGTTTTAGCAATTGCTTTGAAAATAAATAAATAAAATAATTTTAAATTATTTCTTCACTTCTACTCAGATGTCAAACATTTTACAGAAAAAACTTTTTTATTTATCAAAAAACAAGGCGCTATTATTGCAAACAACGTTTTTACACGAATTATGAAATATCTCATCGCCGTGGATTTCGATTTCGATCCATCGACTAATGAATTTGCAAAATAATTAAAAAAACAAAGACGAACAGCATGTTTAATTTCCATCCCGATGAGTCACAAATCGGAGGAAATACAGTCAACCAAAATGCAAATAATCGAACGTGCTCGTTAACGACCCCGCTACAGTTTCTGGCGGGCTGGCCGAATCCCAAACCGAACACCATTTTATTCGCATCCGACACGTACCAGTTCACTCCGGGAGCGGACGCGCGTCCGCGTCCGCGTCGAGCGAATATTGACCGAGAAATGCTGTCGACAAGGTCGTCCGTGCGGTTTGGCGGGAGCATCTTTCTCGCCGGCCCAGGACCGGTTAATGAGATGCAAACGCCGACCGACGTCACGGCAGGGCTGGTGTGGAGGCTTGCGTGTGGGTACGCCATAGGAAGAGCTTATGCTAATGATAGTGCCCTTGGTGGGCGCGTGGATGTCGTTCGCGTTATGCAACTCGTTGCACACCACGGGATGTTCGGACCCTTCGCAGCTGGTGCAGCAACCCAGCAACCAGCTGGTCGATGGTCACGGTTGTGTTGCGTATGCGTGGTGCAACGGATGAACTTCGAACGAAAAGGGCTCCATTGCCCAACGTTCCAGCCGCCAGTTAGGTGACCTTGCACTTAAACGTAGCCCGCGAGATTAGCCGTTGAGAAGATCTAACGCAATCGTACCTCCATTTCCTCTCCAGCGGAGAGGAAAGTGAGGACCACGGGGTGTTCACCAGAATCTTCGCCAGAGAGCGTTAATAAAAAAAAAAAAAAAACCCATCGCATGCTATTATCTTTTCTAATGCTTCCTGAATGGTAGCCCCAGGGCTCATAAGGCACACGGGCGATTCTCATCAGAATTCATAGCAAGCGATCTAATGCGTTCCTCAAACGAGTCGTCTTCCTTCTGCTGACTTCCACTACCATCAGCAACGCCCCCAGGGCAGCCGAAGTTAGTTCCCGTCTCGGGCGGTTCGCAATGTGTCCAACAAAAAAAAAAGTCCATAAACTACCTGGAATGTTCCACAGGCGGCGACGGTGGCGGAGCCAATTAACTCGCCGTTAAGAGCACCATGCGATTGCGGTTTGCGGTTTTGCAGATTGTGGTCGCGGTTTTATGGCTCCCGTGACGCCAGCCGATCGTTGGGCACATAACAACAGGCAGCCACTCTTATCGTGGCGCCGGATACCGAAGCTCCCAAAAACCGATCAAAACATGAAAGAAATCGAACGAAAACGCTGATTTTATTGCGGCCGAAATTTCCCCTTCGCGGGCGCGAGGCAGCGCCAAACCTGCGGAGCAACATTACGATTGACGACAGAGATTGGTTCTGCCCGGAAAGCAGTGTTGAGCTTCATTATTTACACGCGCTTTTGAGTCTCCCGCGCATCGGGCTTCCTGATGCGAGCGCAAGACGCAAACGCAAACGGATGAGCAACGCCGAGATTAACGCGTTGACATTTACTAGCGAGCGAGAATGGATCGCCGGCAGCAGGAACCCTTACACGACGACGTGGATTTATATGATGAAGCCGTCCGTTTGCACTCTGCGACACGAGGGCTGTAAAACATTTTTCGGTCGTAAAACCGCCGCGATGTGGACGGAGGATGCTCCGAATCTAACGCCTGGCTCGGACGACTCCTTTTCGTTTTGTTGACCTTTTTCGACTTTTTGATAGAGTTGCAAAAACGCAACATAAACGGGACGGTAAATTGGACGGATCTTAAATGTCAGATTGACCGTCGTAATCGTTTTAGAACCCATCCCGATTACTCACCACGCAAGCGCGAGAACGCAGGTGTTGTTTTCTCGAAAAACACAAAAAGCCAACTTGATTGAATTCCATCCGGAGAAGCTTTCCCGAGCAACGATCGTCACTGAGTCACACCGAACGAGATGCTCGTCGGTGAACAAACGCCAACGCGCGGGGTTCGTGCAGATGAAACCATGCCAAATAAACGTCCGACCAGGTTTGGCTATCGACAAATTTGAATTGGCCGAAGATTTGTTTTCGTCGAACCACGGAGCATCGAAGCGATGCCTGGAATCGTTGGCCGATGATGTCCCGATCCGTCGCACGCTTGTAGTGTGCACAATTTATTTGACACATGACTTGCACGAAAGCAGGAAGACGTTCCGATCGTGACGCAACCGAACCACAAATGTCACCAACGCAACAACGCAACATGGAAAGGCTGGAAAGAATTCGGCGTCGATCGTAATTTTCACCATAAAATACTTTCGTCCTTGCCTTGCGTCCTCGGTCGCCGTTCGGTGGTGCCAAGGCTGGAGTGAAATGTTACACAAAACTCGGCGCTTAAAACAACGGCAACCGTACGCTCATAAAGCGAAACTTTATCGATGCTGGACGCGAAACGTTCGCGGAACCTTGGGCGATCGCCCGGCTGACGATGGCTAATAATGATAATGATTGTTTATTGGTTCACAATCGGGCACCTTATTTGGGGGCATCTGGTTCGTCTCTAGTCATTAGTAGTCATTAGGGGCGGCTATTACTCGTGCGAAGGTGGAACTCTGCTTTTGCGGTTTTCGTAGTTGATCGTGTGATGTTTGATTTTTATTAAGATTTGGATATTAAGGTTCTTTTTTCGCTAGGGTTTGTGTTTTATTTGGTGTTAAAAATAACTACCAGCAGCCAATATTTCATGAAAGCTTGAAACAGTGCGAAGCAGATAGGTATTGAGGTATGACTCTTATACAAAATTGTACCACATTCTAAAACCTAATGGATTCTGTTGGATAAGCACAGATGTGTGCAAATGAATTATCTTTCAAGAGAACTTCCACTTCAATCACTGACAGAAACCAAATGCACTACTTACTTTAAATTAAATTGGTTTTACTAAATTTCCCTCCTTCCTTTTTTTATTCCGACTTCCATTAGAACCTCTGGTTGGTTTCAGCTTTCTGCAGGAAAACTGGTATTTCTTCAGAAAATCCTCAATCAAATCCACAACTATTCTCTTTCATTGGGAAAAATGTTTCCATACTCATCATGATTGAAAGTTTTCTTGTGGACGGTGTAGTGATTTATTGCAGTGAATTCGTATTGTGAGATCTAATATTGGACAATATTTGAGATCTTGTATTCACCAATGCAACTGTGTGTTTTTTTTATGAATTTTATTTAGAAAATCGAGAAAGTGAATTGTTTCATTTAATCGCAGTGAACTATCCTGAATTTATCTTGCTTCGATTTTCCAGTTGTCTGAATCTAACACTTTCTTTCTATCGCCTTTTTTATTTATAGAGAAATGTTGTATTGCAACGTTGTTTTTCCTTCGTTTAAATGTATCCAGCTACCATTTCCGTTTATTTCTGTGCAATTAATATCTCTCTTGTTTGTTAAAATTGTTAGGGTCTGCAATTCAAATCGTCATAAACATTCAATATATGAAATATTTCCGCTACACAGTGTTTTGACTAATAAAATTAGTTTCTAACGAATCTCCTTCGCTAATAACAATTCCAATCTCAGCATGAAAACATCGCCCATAAAATTGGTTCTACAACACCCAAAACCATCTGGACGGATCGGCTCTGGAATTTTGTTTACCCGTAGTTATGTTTTCCAAACAACATCAAACGCACGAAAACAACAACAATCCCCCGGGCGCATCGCATCGTCCCGGGATGCGAACCGCACATATTTATCAGTGCGAAACTGAAAACATCCGGTGCCGGTTTCGATCGCCGATCGCGGGACTTTCCAAGCTGCCCTACCGGGCAGTGTTTGCATTCCATTTTTGGACCAATTTTAAGCCACCGCAGGAAGAACGCACGGGAAGGAAGAAGTGCTAGCCGGATTCTGTGCGCTCGCGATTGTTTTGGCCATCCCCGCGGAGGATCGCGGATGAATCAAAAGTCAGAAAGTCAGAGCGTGGCTAAAAATGGAAAACTGCTAACTGAGGATGCAGGAGGGAGGAGCAGGCGACCGTTTGACGCCGCGTGACGCAAAGACTTCCAGGGAGTTCAAACACGAAAACTGATCGCCAGTAAACCCAGACCAGAACCTCGCGGAAAGAGAGTGGACAAACAATCATAATGAGGATCGCGAAAACTGAAGCAAGCGGGATGAAGTAAAAAAAAACACACACAAAAAGGAAAGGGAAAGATGTAAACAAAAACAAAGCAAAACGCAACACCGCACGGAAAGCTCTTTCGCCCGCGCAGATGTGCTTTGGGTCGGTTTTCTGCCTGGAAACTGGTTTTCATGCCCATACCGCCGATGCGCTGGTACGCTCCGGTTTTGGTGATATTCGGTGATATTCACCTCTGTTTTATTTATTTTTTGTTTTTCGTTTCGTTCGTTCCGATGCTGTTTTGGGTTGGAAGTTGACTGTTGTGTGCGTGTGTGTGTCTTTTTTTTATTTATTTATTTCAACTCAAAGCACCTCAGATAACCGCCCGCTCGAGCTTGGTAAAATTCGAGGATGTTGTGGTGGAGGCGGAGGTTTGCATATCTTTTCATTCGTCCATCCCCCTCTGGTCACCCGAGGAATGAAAAAAAAACACGATACCGGATGCCACTGGACACACTGGGTCTGCTGGGAGCATCGCTGCTTCACGCCGGTGGAAGTGGAGTCGTTTAAATAAGACCACCGGACGCGGACTCCAGCACCAGCAGTCGAGTGTTAGAAGTCGCGGAACGCGGTTAAAGTCAAAACACACACGCAGGACCGTACTGGGGGCGTAGTTTTGATTGAACACGGGTGTACCAACGGTGTATTTGCGCACGGAAAACGAACCACGAAACCGAAGCCCTTCGAGGAAAGCCATCAAACGAATTTCGACCGAAGGAGTCTACAATTTGTGTGGCGTCCCGGAAAGCGATTTAATTGTGCAACCGAACGCGATTTTAATGATCGACCGGTGCTAGGCAAGCGCAATCAAGTGCACGTTAGTGTGATTATAGTGTGCAGTGTGACGAAAGGGTGCTAGCCAATTTTTAGAACAATTCGACAGCAAACACCGTGCAGTGCCTTGAAAAGTGGAGAAAATGATGAAATATTTCGTTTTGGTAAGTAGGCCTCATCAATACTTTCTTAGTGAACGTAGTGAAAGAGTCACTAGTGACGATTATTGCTCGGATTTATTTTTTTTTAATTCCTCAATAAGAGTGATATTTGGATATTTAAAAAAACATATAAATAAAAAATATTGAAATATAAACATAGTAAATTTTGAAAAAACCTTCTTGTTCCAAAATGGTCATCCCAAAAAGCAAAAAATAAAGTTCATAAAATTATAACGATGTTTTCCACTCCTTTTTGGAGATTAAACTTCTCTTTCAACATGATCCAATATCATGAAACAGGCTCACTTTAAACGAGAACAATTTATCACACGTCATTCCTACTAGCTACTAGGCACCTCCATTATTACCAAAGTACCTTAGCAGAGTACGAAGAAACGATCCAATTACGAAGGAAAATCCGATTATGGTGCTCAAAATAATCACCTCAGGCGATGAGAAGCATAAAAAAGTGATAATCTTTAAATCCATCGTTTCCACCCACCAATCGTTCGCATCGATAGATTGAGTTATATGTTTGTGCTTTTTTTATTCGAAGCGAAAAAAAAACGGAGGAAGAGTGAAAAAGAAACGCTCTGCTAACACCATGACTGGTGACATGGTTGTTTGTGTGGGTCACCCGAACAAGATAAGCTTCGTTTCGGAGATGTTTGTCAAGGTACCGCATATATCGGGTGGGTGGCACTAGAATGAGCACGAGGTCGTGCAGCATGCGTTGCTGGTGTGACCCCAAACGCGTGTGACTTTTATTTTGCTTGTTCGGCTGACATGCCCTGTCACAGGAGAGGTTAATTTATCGCTTGATGAAGCACACTTTTCGGAATTTTTGCGCAAGGGACTATCAATGGGAGACACACAAAAAAGTGGTTTATTTTTCGCTTTTTCGGCGTGCATTTTCTTATGGGTAATTATGTTTTTTTTTTGTTTTGTGTTGCAGCTGGCGACCGTGGTCGCACTCGGCCAAGCGCTTCACTACGGTGACGAGGGCATCGATGTGAAGATAAACGTGGAGAAGAACTCCAACTCCTACCTGAGCGGCCGGCTGCCCCAGGGTTCGTTCGAGTACGGGCTGGATGTGGTGAAGCAGGAGGACAACCATTTCCAGCACAAGGTGAAGGGCCCGGACGACGTAACGTACGGTTGCTACGGGTTCGTCGATCCGGACGGTAAGCCGCATCTCGTGCACTACGTGTCCGACCTGAAGGGATACCGCATCGTACCACCGGATTCGGCCACCAAAATCTACATCTCGCGCCTGGAGCGTAGCATGTGAGTGTCAGCCTAGGTGTATGCTGAACGCGCAGAACAGCGTGCTAATCCACCTTCTGTTTTTTTCGTTTATAGAAACAACGTGTACCAGGCGTCGCAGGAGAAGAACGTCCAGTGGAAGGATCTGTTCTTCCCGCCCGCCTGCAAGCAATTGTACACGGAAACGAAGAAATCGGCCCCACCAACGACTCCCCGCCCAACGCCACGCGCCATCACCACAACCACCCGCCGTCCGACGCCAACGGCTCGTCGCGTAACGCCCGCTCCTCCACCACCACCATCACCACCAGCCCCAGTCGTTCCGGAACCGGAGTTCACCGCGTCGAGCAATCTCTGCCCGTCGGTGGTGCAAGCCCCGCAAGCTGACGCCCTACCAGCCCAGCCCGCCTGCTCGAAGGTGTGCGACGAGCTGAAGGACGAGCTGCAGGACATTAAGGCGAAGCTGAAGAATCTGATCGACACACTGGCGGAGAAGCCGAAGGGAAAGGCGGCCGGTCAGTACGCCTACTTCCCGGTGATGCTGAGTGACGGGCTACCGGAAGGTGTGGATGCGAGTTCGGCCAAGTTCGCTTTCCCGGCGGTGCCGCAGCAGTGTGGCCGCCAGTAGAGCGGTAGGGCATCATTTGTTTGTTTTGTTGAAAACGGTGTGATGTTAGTTATCTGTGTGAATTCGAGTCATTTCCTTACGATGTAAGACGCTAGCTGTAAGTGTGCGTGGGAGTTGTGCTCCGAAAATTGTCCTCTGTATGATAGGTAGCGTTAAAGAAAATAAATTTTCGTTTTTTTTCACTTTAATTAAAACAAAATCATTGTTTATGTTTGCTTTTGATTGTACTGAAGTTAAGGGAATGATTGTTTTTAGTAATATAATTTGATAAATTTTAGCAAACTGACATTTAATGGAAGAAATGTGTTTAAAATATACACATTACACAAATTGAAGAACGAGCCGCACATAACAACTCGTTCAAGTATTGAGGTGTAAAGCTAATTCAATTTCATTGCAACATTTTTTAATATGGTTAGTTAAAGTAAAGTGTGCATTTAGTGCTTTGTACGTCCTATCGTAAAGACCTAAAATTAAAATAATTTTTGACAAATCACTACCTTGCTTTGATTTAGCAATTTATTGCTTTGCTTTGATTATTGTTTTTTGTTGCTATTAAATAAGTAGAAGAGTGTCTTACAATAATTCAAATCAATGCGATTGTTTTGTTTCTTAGAGGATAAAAGAAAAATGAAAAACATTTCCAAACAATAAAAAAAATATTAAAACAAACTGACCTGGCCATTTTAGCACGACGTGTTTAACTCAAGAGAAAAAAGGGAACCGATGTTACATCCGACCAACTGAGGAATTCGTAGGTTATTATTGAAGAGGACAAACTTTGTTCTTCGTAATCTTCCCTTGATTTATTACACGAGAAGTCGCTTTAGGCAAAAAGATTGCTTCAAATCCCTTGCTAGCAATCATTCATTTCGGTACGCCGAATGCGTTTTTATAGCGAATAAAATGTTGAGAGCTATGCAAAGCTTCAAAATGTAAAAAAACGCGACGCGCGAAAGAAATGCAAAAAAAATTCTAGCAAACGTCCATTTTAATCGTCGGTGAAGATAGGCAGCTCGAATCGTGCCAGCGAAATGCAAAGCGCGAGGGAGTTAATTTTCACCATTAAGTGCGCCTAAATTGTATGTTTTTATACAACACTACGAACAAATGATGGCCTACATTTAGGCGCCTCAAAAATGTATGGTGAGTAACTTTTTACGGTATATTGAAAAGTGAAGTACTGTCATGGCTGGAAATAAAAAGCACGTAATTTTTCATAAACGATTGTTTTATTCGCCGATATGTCAATACCGTTTCATTGATTCCAGAGAATTCAATTATTTTCATGTTATGATTACATTTTCCTGTTTTTTTTTTACCAATTTACGCTTGATTGATTTCATAGCGCAGTATGTAATTGAAAACTAAGTGGTTGCTGGTTTGAAAACGACGGTTGAAATTTAACTGAAAAAACATGAACATGAAGTCATAACAGGAAACGAAATTAATCCTGTGGAATCAATGACAAGGAATGATAATGAAAGCCTTAAATGGTCGTAAAGCTTTGTGTTAAAAATCGCTTGTGTTAAAAGTAAGCTTATATACAACACAAAATTCTACCAAAAATCCATGCCTGTCTTGAAGTGAACTGAAATAACAAATGATTCACTTTAATTTTGCAATGATGGAGACAATGAGTGTACTTAACGTACTTATTATAGGCATTCTGAATTTTAATTGTGTTCTACTTAGTATTTTTCTTCATAATTCATAATATGTGCTAACTGGCTCACGAATACAATATGAGAGAAACAATCGACATCATTAGCCTGATGTGTTCATATTTAGAATGTCGGGGGCTATTATTACACATTTTGAATTCCAACCTGTTCCGTGGGCTATACAATGGCAGCAAGGCTATCGGAAATTCTATCGCTGATCCAACGCTGGTTAAACTTTGGTGCTATCATGGTTCGAGATTCTGCTGATCGTGGAGTAGATTAAGGAAGCTGATCGTTCTGAAATTCAAAATACAGCCAATCGGTTCCGAAACAATGTGGTACAATTTATCAGGCTTATTTCATGACAACATCCGTTAATTTGTGGAATTTTTGGGAGAAGTAGGTCACCTCGTCTTGTTTACTGCCTTTCTAAAGACATTCCGCTATGCCCTTCGGTTAGGTTTGCGTATTGAAGATCAATAGAATTGACACAAATCACTTGAAATAGTTGAATATAAAATATAGCACGTAAGGGAATAGAATTATAACGAGCAGTTCTTGTCCAAAAATGTAACAATAAAGTATGATTAAAAGACGCCGACTACACGTATCTTTAAACTGCTTGAAAGAATACATTAGTTAAATAAATAGTTCATGAGCTTTTCAACAACAAGTATCAAAAAAATGCGTATCAACAAGTGCTCATAATAAAATGCTAATGAAATGTATAAGGCCCCAAATAAAAGTATTGCTAAAAAAAAACGTTGGAAACAAATCGAATGTTATAAACACACTATTATGCATAGAATATGATAAATTTCGATAATTTAATGTAGAACATCCTCATTAAGACCTTTCAGAAAAATGGTAATCTGCATAATTTAGTATAGGGATATTTTTCACCTTTAAAACACAGCTGTACGCAACCGTTATGATTTAAACTTTAGTTTGAATAATTTTTATTAATGTTGTTTGATAGCATAAATCAGAACTTATTAGCTGTGCGAATCATTTGAAGGTCTGCCTCTACAACGGTTCGCAAGGTTCGGAACACGGAGAATATTTTGCCTTCTTTATCGATGCTTTGTGGCGTATGTGAATGGAAACAAGTTCGTCCGTTTTATTTGTGTGTTCCAACAGTCGTTCTGCGCTCATTATGCTATTCTAGAACACGATGCCTTCGCCTTGCGAAGTGGAATTTTTGCAAAATCGTGAACCAGTTTCGTCGAAAACTGCGGGCGTGCAAAATAAAAACGCTTCTGAATCCTGTTGAATGCTCATCATTGACGGTAAGGGGAGAAGGAAAAATATTTTCCTTTTTAGATTTGTGTGCTGCTCCATTCTATTTCCGTGCGCATGGTGATGGTGAAATCATAAAAACCAGCTTACGAACGCCAACAGCAACTCGTTGACTCGTTGAAAGGATGCCTTCCTGCCGTTTGTTCTGGCTGTTTTGCTCGCAACAACAGTCCAAGCATGGGCACTGGTTCTGGTTGGCATGTTTTTTTTATGCGTCTCTTCCTTTCCACCGCGATGCTTGCTTTACGATATGTTATCAATTTAAACTAGTTCGATTGCAGAATGGGGTGTTAGGTTTCCGGCAATCCGCACCAAACCCCGCAACCAGAATGTTGCGATCAACCCAATCGAAAACCCGAAGGCTTTATTAATATTCATTTCTAACGGCGACGGGCGGGCGAGCGTTTGCGTTTGTGGCTAATTTGGCTTGACATGGGTGATCGGTACTACTGTGCGGCGCGCTTCGAATCCCGAGTATGCTGTGTGTCGTTCGTTGGACTTATCTTGGTC
>JXWZ01006924.1:0-28676 GCA_000956215.1 Anopheles farauti No. 4 | reverse complement strand
ACTATACACTTGGCTTACAGCACGGCTGAAGTGGCGAGCGTGTTGCCCGCGTCTGTATGACTATGCCCAGGCTACTACGGTGACGATGACCATTGTGTGTATGTGTACCAGAAAGGAGTGAAAATATTATCGCCTCCTCACAGGCAACACTCCACTGTGTCCAACACTGTCCCACCGATACAGTGGGCCATAAATTTTCATTCTAAAGCGCTTTCTGGCAGCAATTTCAAGACAAATTTCACACAGTTACCACCACCCACGAAATGCTTTCAATATTTTACACTACAAACAAGACACAACTGGCACGACCAGCAGCGCGGCCCGGTGCACACAGTGTAACACGAGCGTGTCCTTTAATTTCGGATTGAACTAGTTAGCACACTGGCTGTACTCTGAGACCGTCCAAAAAGACGAGAAGGCAATTTAAATGCCTACTGCGATGTTTGCACAGTTCGCCCGTGGAAACGCGTTTAACGACGATCCCTGCCGGCACTGTGAACGCTTGTTACTTACTTATATATTTGTTTGCTGTACGTCGAAAGAACTACTTCAACATAATGGATAATGGAGTAGCGATGAAGAAATCCCAGCCTCGGTGTATTTGTTTTTGCCTCGCTTTGTCTTAATTTCTGAGCCAGCGTAGGCCAAGTTAACCTTCTCGGAAAGTTCATTACGATTAGCCTTGGAAGTTTTACGATATGCTTTCTTAAAAGATTTCTGAAATATCGAAACCAAAGAGCGGGAAAAAACTTTGACCAAAGCGTAAAGATTCTTTCCCTCGTATTTCCTTCCTCGGTAGCAGTTGTGACGATGTCTAACCAGTAGGCTCTTCATATAAACTTTCCCCACTGTTACCATATGGTATTGTGCGCAATATCCTGCTGAGGGGACGACGAAATGGAAGGAGAAAAAAACACATGCCCGAGTGTGAGGACACTGGGAGCCTGAGCCCACGGGGTTGGCGAAAGGTTAGAAGTCTCACAACCGCAGCTGGCCAAAATAGAAACTTTTAATTGTTGTAACCGTCGAAGCTAATCGTCGTAGCGAAACTCCACTCTCTTCGAAAGTGGCAACGGAAGACTTTCCCGGCATTTTTCGCAACACTGCACCCAGCGAGCGAATAGGTTGCTTGGGCCGAGGATGGGAAATAGCACCGGAGGCTCTTAATTCATTCATAAGACCGTTTAAAATTAATATTAAAACTTTATCTGCGTAGCACGAAACACGTGCCGAACGAAACTCTTTGCCAAGCACACAAAACTCGAAAAATTCGCGTCCAGAATACGCGCGTCCAGAGAAGATTGACAACATGATTACATTCAATTATGATTAATGCACCAATCTGCAATGAAAACACGAGCCATGAAGTAATTTCTGACCTTTCTTCGCCCCGCTGCCCTGGGTTCTCTCTACCTGGTTTGTTGATTTTCCTTCCAACTGCCACCGGGACCGACGGAATGATAGAAAAATGGAAATGAGCAAACAGGCTGGCTAGTTTAAGGACAATAGAACAACCTTAATTTTCATTCTTTATTCTTGTTTTCAATGTTTTTCCGCAGCGGCGAAATTGCTTTATAAAAAACGCACAATAGCCACGGGAAGCGGAGACTGACGACTTTCGCCTACTATGACCCCGCGCACCGTGGCCCACCGCTGGCTGCTGCTGCGCCCTCGGAGAAGATATGAAAATTTATGCTTCAATGTCCCACAAATTTACCATCGTTATCTTTATAGAGGCGGGCGTATCTTAGTCGCGTTCGTCCATTCGTCCAGTGCGACGGTTGGCCATCGGACAGAGTTGCTAAATAACGAACGAACGAACGGACGAAGGAACGGACTCTGCAAGACTCTGCGTTCATTATCATTTGTTTGCATTTATTTATTGCGGAGCATTACAAGATTTTTCGCCGCTGACGGAATTACTTCACCTCTGAACGGAACCGCCTCTATATTACCGATGTTTCCGGTTACGAGTTCTCTCTTTCCCTCTCTTCTTTTTCTCTATCTCTCAACCTCCCCTCGGTGCACTACTAGTTTTACAAACTTTCACTTATTAACCTGCAGAGGCACCTTGCGTCCATATCGCACACTGATAAAGATTGTTTGTACACGTTTCGATCAATGGCGCTCTCATAGAGAAGTGAACCATGTTGACGTGAACAGCAACAAACATTGCTAAAGGACATCGTCACACTAAAGGACATACTACAGACGACGATACGCACGTCCGCGCGCTCGTTCACTCATCCTCGTCGGTTTCAGACAAAAGTTTTTCGGGCGCTGGAAAAACTGGAGACTGCAATCGTTCCAGATTCCAGTGGCTCTATTTAATTAAATCTAATTTTCATGCGGAAAATTTAATTTTGCTTCGCATATGGCCGAAACGGCTCATTACGGCTGGCACCCCTCGGTGGAGCGGAAGGCAAGCAAGAGGGAGGATATTAAAAATAAATGTTTCAAATCTCTTCTCCCAAAACACACATACACGTGCGAATACTAACACCAGCATCAGGGAGCGGATGCTCTTCATTGTCCTTACATTTTCCTTTAATCTTAGCCCACACAATCCAAGCCATGCGCCGCCCGTCCCATGGGTGTGTATTTTGGGCACCATCCGGGGAGGGGAGGAGATTTAACATAGAACAAGCACACTACCCTTGCGGGAATGTTAGGCCCTTCTTTACAATCAGTAAGGCCAGGGGTCGGGAAACGATTGGCGCCGACAGAAGAAATCGCATCATAGTAGACGGTTGATTAATTTGCTTTCTTTAGCAAGATATTAGGCTAAAGACTGTAAACTATTCTCGTATTACTTTGAAAAGGTTGAGCAATTTTAATCCGGATTAGTTGAACTTTTTTTTTCTTCGAAAAAGTACTAAGGAATTTTTAATAATATTTTCCCTTCAAAAATCCTCTTACCGTGTACCTATGTTACCATATTGACCTACTATTTTGTTACGCCTGTCTTTGTTCTACATGTCAGACAGCCAGAATACAAGTCAGTATTCTTAAACCGGTTCATAATGAACAGTTGAAGATAGTGTACTGAGAACATTCCGGTCCGCTCGTGAAGAGACTGTACTTTGCCGTTTAAGGTAAGTACTTCTACTTCAAAAAAGTGTGTTCCTCAAATTGCTCAAATTTCGAAGAGATGTAGCCCGGATCCGATCCCATCTAGTATCGCAACTGAATCGTACCGAGGCATTATTGATTGTTTATTGTTGATATTGAACTAAGCACACTCGATGTTCGGGGCTCATCAGTGCGGCTTACACCGGCTTAAGGCAATGTTGAGCCTTGAGCACTTGACGTTTTCAAAAACTGCTGAAACCGGCCGGCGAGTGGGTGGTATTGTTTTACTCCTCCCAAAAAAAATGAAAACCTTATTCTCCAACAAAAAAAAACCCTATTGACTTGAGTGACGGTTATTAAAAGGTGGACGTCCCTAGCACGGACGTTACCCGGAAACGGAAAAATCTGCAGTGACGCAGTTCCTTGCCCGTTGGCTCCACGGGTCAAAGCAGGTGGAGAAAAAAAAAACAAAAAACTAACACAAAATAAGGACATGTAGGAAATGAACGGCCCGTGTCAACGTTCTGAGGAAACGCTCTACAGAAGCGAACCACGGTGAGCACCGTGTCCGTCGTCGTCCACGGGATCATGACGTGCAAAGCCCGAGCTACGCAGAGACACCTTCATCCCACCTCCCATATAATGTGTTCCGAGTATTCAGCTGCAAAAGGATTTTTTTGTACCCTCAGTGCTGCCCTTTATTTATCTGACGTGTTCATTTTCCCGCGGGAGAAAACGCAAAAGTCGCCTCGGTTGCAAAAGCCCGGAAACGATACTCGTCAGGCACGAGAGTGAGCAGCGCTAACAGCAGCAGCAGAAGCAACAAAGCGCCAACCGAGGCGACCGAGGAAAGGACAAACGTGATAAAAATGCTTTCAACAGATGAATTATATAATAATAAAATATATAAACTTTTTATAACTTTGCCTTCTGCACTACACCCGGAGGGTCTCATGTTAGAGAAAGAAAGAAAGAAACAGAGAGAGAAAGAGAGAAAGAGAAAGAGAGAAAGAGCTGCCGGACAAAGGAACGCAACTAAACAACCGAAAGCGATGAAGCTGCCACCGCTAGCAGCACGCGGGAGTTGAAACAAGAAGGAGTCTGGTAGCCGGGAGTGTAGAGTAATGACTTTAATAACATTGAGGAAACTTATCTGTCGGCGAGGACAAACTCCCCCCGTCCTTCCTATTTCTGCGCATGGTGGCAGCGACGGAAGCGGGGAAAGAATAAACCCGGAACTGTCCGGACACCAACAGTTTCCTGCTCTATTGTAATGGTTCCCACTTTTTAGCCGAGAATCGTCCAACTTTAACCATTTCACAGTGCCATTTTTCGTTGCCACCATCGTCGTCGTCGTTGTGCGACTCTCGATTAACTCCAGCGCCTACTGTGTGCGTGTAGCTGTGCGCTTAGGGGAGGACTTTAGTGAGACTCGAACGAGCGTGTGTTTTCGCCGCCCGCCTGGGTCGAGCGGCACCACAATAGGCTTTGAAAAGGGGAGGGGGGAACGTCTTTTTCTCACACTGAGTTATGGCGCCGTTACAAAAGTCAAAGGTAAACGGTAGTCCTGCAGGTCTCGTTTCCCCTATCACCTCACCCCCTCCCTACTGCACGTGCGCCAGACCGGTTTGTCGGTGCAAATGGTGCAAGACATTTTCCCACCAGTAAATCAAATAACACTTTTCCGATTCCTTGTAATCCATCGATCATCTCACTTGTGCCGAGCATTTATCCAATCCACAGAGGGCGCTTTCCCCCACCACGCATGATGAACGATCGGTAGATCTCGAAGTGGACTGGCAAGGGGGGATGGGGGATGGGGTGGTGGAGGTGGTGGTGTTCCAAACGTAAACGGTGAGCAGCGTAAAATAACTGTATAAGCATCCTGCTAACTACATGAAAAATGACACAACTTTTCCTATTGCGTGGCGAAGAGAGTAAACTACGGAGGGATACACGGGGCTGGAACGGAAAGAATACTAGCGTCATCAAATGCGGCGTAAACATCCGGAAAACCAGACACGTAGCAGGTCGTTTGTACTTTCACTTCTGCGGGTATGATTACAGAAACCATAAATCTTGGATATTGCTATCGGGTGGGGACACACAATGAAGAAACAACACCGACGGCCGGTCACACGAACGGTAGTAATGGGACACAAGAGGGACACAAGCCGCTTCGGGGCACTGGCATACACACACACGCGCGCGGGCGGGCGGGTGTGTGGACACGCCTTTTCGTGTCCTTTTCGTGACTCCGACTTTCCGCTGATACGGAGCCGCTGCCGCAAAGTCACCACATAAATAAAATGACATTATTTGCTGCTTTTTCGTTCATTTTTGTGTTGTCCTTTTTTGCCCATGTCCCAATGTCATACTGGCGCCGCCGCCGGACAACATTCCAACACCCGGTGCGTGAATACACATACCGGCGTACATATATATATATATTTGTGTGTGTGTGTGTGTGTGTGTGTGTGTGTGTGTGTGTGTGTGTGTGTGTGTGTGTGTGTGTGTGTGTGTGTGTGTATATGTGGGCAGGGTGAACAGAAAGTGTTCTTACTCTTCTCCCCCTTCCCCCTCCCAGTATTTGTTCGTACCACTTTCGGTTTTCTAAGGGCAGCATCCGAAACACACGCACGCACTACCGACCCGACATCCAGGGGGACCATCCCGTGTACACAAACACACACACACACACACACACACGTACGGCTCTGAGAATAGAACGAAACGAAACGAATGTCACCGATAGCATCCATGGCACACTTTGCCGCTGCTGCTCGGTAGCACGGTAGCGAATGATGTGAAAGATATTTGACATTTATTTGGCAAATAAAGTAATTGATTGATAATTCCCAGTCCGGGCCGGGATAGCTCTCGGATGCTTCACCACCCTCGGACGGTTTACGGAATCTTTTCCCGCACAACAAAACCATTAGTTGGGCATCAATTACACACGCAGCATCAGCAGCCCCTCGCTGGACGTTTATTAATTTGCCACACTATTAACGCACATTCGTGTCGTGTTGGTGTACGGAGAGAGAAACTCATTTTGTACCTTCCGAGAATCCCATACATCATTTGCCAGCGAGCAAGGAACGTACGAGCTGCATCGAAACTTACCTGAAAAAAGATTCCTTACGAATGGGGTGTGAAAGTGAACGTGGAATTAGGTTTATTTTTTCGACATATTTTTAGACGATTTATATGTTATGTAAAAAAATCCGAAATTTCACATTCACACTCATTCCTTTACCTTTTTTCGGACCGGAAAAAATGTTTACAATGCAATGAAACATGAACTCCAGCGATAATTGTTATTATTATCATAATGGATAAAAGTATTTTATTCCTTCAGTCACGGACCCAGCGGTCAGTCCGTTGTCCTTCCGTTTCGCTCCCATACGTACCATGGCCGTACTGGGGATAATTAACAATTTGTCTAGAAGAATATTCGACTACGAGTCTCGGGACACTGCGGAGTCGGGTACTCCGAAGTCCAGTACTACGAGTGTGTTGTCTGTGTTGGCTTTCGTTGGCTCTTTGTATAACGTGTGTTCGTGAGTGAATGTCTGTCCAGAGTTTTCTGTCATTTCGGTTTATGCTTTTTTTTATTTTTTATATCTAAAATCCTCTATAATCCTTGCAATGGAGGGAGTGGGAGGGAGTGGCGGAGTAATAAAAAAAACATAGCAACAATTTGCACATTCCATCCTGCTGCTTTTCCTCCGTTCCTGCAGCTCCTGCATTTTCTGCCAGATTCAAATTCTTGTACAATATTTACAAACTTTTTACAAACATTTTGGGTTACCAGGGGGAAGGAGGATCGGAGAGTAGGAAGGAACGAGGGGCTCGAATCGATTTGACGACACACTTATCCACGAATAAACGGTAGTGAAAAGTTTTCGATTTTTTTTTTTCGTTTTCGTTTTGGTTTGCTTGCTTCAGTTTGCTGTTGAAATATTCCACTGGTGATATGTTTAATGTATTTCCCTTCGATTCGTTTCGTATTCTTTTTTCCGTTCGGTTTCGCTTTGCATTGCATAGCAAACTTTGAGTATGATTCATTGGGAGAAACAGTGAAAAAGCACATCGAGATATTACTTCATTGTGTCGTAGTGATATGATTCGCGTGTTGTTCATCGTCGCATACATAAAAAACCAGAGGCCGACTCTATGCCACAATTTCCGTCTCCCATGCAATAGATGATTAAGTCCGATGATCACTCGTAGCTGCAACAGCTGCAGAAGTCGTCGCAGGGAGGTCGGTCTCCATTGCCATGTTGCACCCACGGCGGCGAATCGAACAATGGCGTGATATGGTTCATCTTTCCGTAACATAAATCGACTGCCCAACGTCGCGTTTAATTTCTGTTTCTAGGACTCCTTGGCCGTACGCGACCTCTGGCCTTCCTACGGTTGACGGCGATGCGGGGTCGAAAAACGGGTCGACCCGTGCTCGGGACGGAATGTATTACAGTGAATGTGATAATAAAATTGTTATAGTTGAAGAGAGAGCGAGAGTGTGAGAGAGAGAGAGAGAAAGCGAATAGCAGCTTTTACGTTGCTTTGCTTGCCGGATCGGGATTGTGCTCGCGAACTCGTCCGCACACACGCATACACTAGGTGGCGTCTTGGTGTGTATTGAGTTGCAGTTTAGGACAGCGGCCAGCTCGCCGTGGCCAACGACAGTGCCACAAGCAACCAGCGCAACGTAAAGTTCAGTCCCGATGAATATTTATTCACCAATGCATCGCCACTCGCCGCTGCAAACAAAAGCGAAACAAAAGGATACACCGGTTACATCTGGGTGAGGGAGGAAAGGGAGTCGGAAGACAGCGCAAAATGGGCTGCAGCAATGCTGTTTACTTACCTTGAACCCGATCCGCTCGCGTGTCGCTCGAAACGGCCCGTCGGGACTCGAGCATTGGCGCTTTTTGTATCTTTTCGCCCTCGACGCTCTCCTCGTTGCTCTTCCAGTACACGGTCGAGATTGTAGCGAGGCACTGCCGTGGGAACGAGAGGGAGGAGGGGGAGGAGAGGAGCAACGAGTGATGAGGGGTTGTTAAAGAAAAGAAGGAGAAATTTGCATGTTTTAGACATTTTTCTTGGTCCTGCTGGTGCTGCTGTCCTTCCCAGGCTGGTCTGCCTACCTTTAGCTTCATATCACCTCGCTTGAAATGTTTTGGCTTCACACGAAATTCTAGGCCCAGTATGGAGGTTTCCAGCTTGTCCGGTCCGGACACGATCGGCTCGTACCGCTTCACCGCCGCCTCATCCGCCTCGTCCCCGTTAATGTACCACTTCAGATGGACGGCGGGTTTCGAGCGGCCAGATGTGCAGTTTACGCGCACGATATCGCCGATCTGATACCGCGGCTTCCCACCCGTAATGTACGGATCTTCCTCCGGTAGCACTGCCGACGAATAATGCCAAAATAATCCAAACCCCACACACATTACCATTCGATCGTGTCGGGCGCGTCAGGTTTTCTTTCCCCGCACCTCACCTTGCGATACTCACCGACTACCATCATTTCGCCGTGGTCCGAAACGGTCTGGAAAGAGGGTGCCTCGGCCGACACCTCGCACCGATATTTGCCGCTCGAAAAGAGATCGATCGGATCCAGCACCACCTGCTCGCTGGTCGAGTTCGGCAGCTAGTCGAGAAAGAAGAAGCACCATCATTTTCAACGAACCATTTCCTTCACAACATCGCTGCACGGCATCGCAGCAAGCGTCGCCGGGAAGCGGTTTGCAAATCGCAAAGCCTACTCACATATACTATAATGCCAGGCTGTGGGAAGACCGTCCCGGGCGGGTCGTCCCTTGGCACATATCGATAGAATTCCCGCCCGTCCTTGTACCATTTTACGGAGTAGAGCGCTTCGCCTTCCATATCATAGTGACACTCCAACCGTACCCGGTGCCCCTTCACCGTGTGCTTCGGCACCTGGACCTCTGTGAGCATAATACCCGAGGCGAATTCTGCTCTCGCGCGCGGGGTAGAAGGGAAAATTACGAAATTAATTCCACAGCGTTCGATAGCGTGGAGTGGGTTGGGAGGGGATGGGGGAGAGAAGAGGAGAAAGAAAGACGGACGGTATGATGGTTGGGGTTATTATCGGCGAAACTGATACTGATTGAGTAAAGCTAAACATGGTAGGTGGAAGAGGAAGTTTTCAAAGCATTGTATAGAGAAGATATAGAGAAGTGTTTTTTTTTCCACAACGGACGATTGATTCCCCTTTGCATAGAGGAACATAAATGCCTTAGGCAGTGCAAATTTTCACTTCTTTATGAAACATATAAATTAAACTTTCTGGTCTGTACCTTTCTTTACTTTAATGTTCGAAAAAAAACTTTATTCGAATAAGAAAGACGTCGCTTGAATTATGTTGTTCATCTGTTACACCTTGTAATGATAGTTTGTTTTAAAAAGAACCATTATGGTTCTAACTTTATGATGAAACTGTTTTTTTTTTTTATATTAGTATGACATATGACGAGAGAACTTGACTTATGTGAACACAGAGTACTGTTGCCCATGGCAACGTTCAGGCAATCTATCAAAAGAACTATATTTACTGGGATTGCCATGTCTGTAACTGTTTCTAAATTAATTTTGAAATTCACTATCGAGTTTTTAAGCACCAACCTATTCTCAAAACTAAACCTTGTTTGTTAAATACCAATCCAAGCACAGTACCTTCCCCTTTTAAGATAAACGAGAAGTGTTCTTTATGAAGCATACAACAAATCAAACTTTTGTATTATGTACCTAGTGTTTCTAAATATCCATATTCTGGACTTACCTTCCGCCAAGAAAAACTGTAGAATTATTATCCAACACCACATCTCGTGCATTGTTTTCGTATTTCCCAACAACCTGCAGTGTGCGCATACGTGTTCATATCGTTTCATCGGCGGTATTCCACATAGCAGCAGAAGCCCATGCTATCATTTTTTAATTGATCACTAGCTCCACTTTTCAAAGCTCCTTACACACGCTCACAAGTACACAAACGCGCACTTCTTCCCCTTTTTCTGTTGATGCGACTCTTTTCTTCACCCGCGGAAGTTTCCTGCACCTTTCGTTGTTTGTCACTGTTAGTAAATCGATTATTGACAACCCTCTTCAAACGGGCGCAATTCGTTTAGGTTCTACACAGCCTAGCAGAACGAACATATTCCGCTGTGCTGTCCGACGTGCAATAAAAAAATCACTCATGCACACTATCTCTTTCGCACACACACAAACAGACACGCGAACACTCACCCTCACTTCAATGCCTACTACGACATCCGTATACCTGGCGAAGGTGCATGTAAACGTGTGTTTTTACCGCATTTTCCACACCATTCAATTAATCACTGGTTTGTTCTAATGCACCCAACAAATTGATTCCAAATTATGTATGATTTCAGTCACAACTACAGCCGGATATGCGCCCACAGCACTCACACGCGCACTCGGCCCGATTTGCTCTCGATGTGCCTTTTTGTCCCAACAACGGCGTGGTTACTAATGGACCGCGAAGCCCAAAGCAACCGTTGCCTTCGCTGTGCGTTCGGGAATGCTGCCCGAACCGTTGGATCGTTTATAGCTGCTGCTTCGCGTCTACCGTCGATGCTTTTTACTCGCTGTTGTTGCGCTTTCTTATGCCACTGCAAGCAAGACAAGCGGTTACGGAAATTGGTTTCTTTTAGCAAATTATCACAGTTACTTAACAAATCTATCCTCACAGCCAGTACGGTATGCCGTATGGTTAAAATATATGTATCAATTCCATCAGCCAGGGTTCTAGCGACGTACTACTCGAGCTCGTTTGTTGCTGAAGAACGATGAGAGTGCGTGTACTTTGCTGACACATTCGGGAGCGCAGGCGCACTGGGAAGCAAACTTGTGTGGGTGAAACGACGGCTACACAAAAACCCGACAATCGCTGGAAAATCGGTGGAAATGTGCTCGCTCTGGTGGCTGGATCCGGTACCGGTCGTCGAAGGTACTCATTTTCAGTCGATGTTGTACGTGGGATGTGTTGTTGTGGGTAGTTCTCGTCGTTTCCATTCTTCCCTCTCCCCCTTTCTCCACTCCATGCGTCCTTTCCACCCGGACCTCGCGTGCGACAATGCGATCAAATAGTCTATCAATCAATTAGCCCTTCCCAACCACCAGCAGTGACCGTGTCATCTCTCTTTAACGATATTATTTGCACGTTGTCGCGGCCCGGCATAACCCGCATAAGAAGGATGCCCATCTGTGATGGGTTTCAGTGCTCGGTCGCATCTTTTGTGCGCTTTTCATACCGTATCGATAACCCCCCAGTCCCCCCTTACAGAGTTCCATTTGAACGGCTTGGAATTCAATCAAAATCTTGATCATCATAAATTAAACGATCGCGTAAGGGATTGTCCACCGACCACTCCCCCTGCCATCGGGCGCAGGGTGTAACTAGCAAAAGGTAGTAGTTTGAAACAGTCTCGAAGAAGTCAATCAAGACCCAGTGACATTTATGATTCTTTCCGATCGGGGGTTTTTGGCATCCGAAAAAAACCATCACGCAAGCGTTTGTTCCGCTCGGCGCAACACCACCGGCGCGTAAATTAAGACATCTTCCCAACGAGCGCGCGAGGGTGTGGTCAAGGGTTGGATAGGTTTCGGTAAATTAACTGTCTGCTCTACGGGCACCGAAGCAGATTCTCCCAGACTCAGGGGTTTCGAAAAAGAAAAAAATTGAATCATCGCATCAAACCATACCACCCTATCTCACTTGATTGGCTTTAAAAATCAAATTTATGTCCTATGGCTCCAAAATAGTTCACTTTGTCTCATTCCCCAGCGAAAAGGGGTATGGCACCTAACTTTGCGCTATCTATCGACATTTGCAGACAAACATGATCCCGCGACCCGCTACCTCCCTCCCCCTCCACACACAAACACCCACACACAATGCACGCACGTGGGTAATCATCTCGTTCGAGTTCGAAAACCCCGGACGGGATGATAGCGATGCGTGTAGCATAAAACCGCACATCACTACATCGCTTTTCGTCGGATAGGTCGATGGGTTTTTTTATCCCACTGCTGCACCAATCGAACACGAATAAAAAATGCAAGTGCATCGGAATCGATTTTTCCAGTTCAACGAAGGATTAAATATATTGCCGCTACAAACGCGCGCCCTTTTTCGTTTCACTGACCTAGCGCTGCGGCAGCGTGGCATGCGTTGCACGGCCAAATGTGGCAGATGTATCGCACGCAATATTGGTAGGCCGTGCGAGTGAAGAGTTTTCAGGCTGCATTTTCTCCAGTAGAGATGATGGAGGAAGAGAAACAAAAAAAACAGCGGCACATGAATCACTCACGCTGCTCACACAGTCACAGCCGCAGTCGATAAAGGCTGTTAAAAGTACCGGAGCGTTTCCCTTTTTCCCCTCTCGCTTGCGGGGGACCACATGGAAATGGGTGTGCACTGTTCAAAGGCGATTGGACGCGAGTGATTTATGATAACGTGTAACGGCGCTTCAATTTTTGCGCCACCCCATACAGTAGGCCCCGTTTCAAAACATCCCGGGATGCCTTAGTGCTCCGGTGGTGGTCTCTATTTCCTTTCCCCAGTAGTGCTGGTCAAGGTGTGCAAAAAGAACCATTTTGCATTTTTCTGCTCATTTTTTATAAGTACTATCAGTTTAAAGTTCTCCTTTACGGGGTCCTGCTTTATCCTGTCGCATATCACATCGAACGTCGTCTATCTCGCCTACATTCCTTCCGCGCGCTGCTTAGTGAAGGCCGGCATTTGGTGCTACATCTTGGACAGAAAGGCGTTGGAGTATGTATCTTAGTTGATACTTCTATATCTCACGACTGGCTGTTACTTTTACTGCTAAGGGTAGAAATGGTATTTTTTATGAAAAAAAAACGTTCCGCACACATTTTATCACGTTTGATCCTGCGCTTGACATGCGAAATGATTTCTATCCCTCAACCAACTACCGCAACGGATGAGCTCCAGCCACCGTGTCTTCCGTGTGTGTTATGCAACAGTTGAGCATCTTACTAGATGTTGTTGTCGCACAAGAAAGCTAGCCAAATCAAACTCACTTTCTGCATTCGCTCTGTATTGTAGGTAGTTCATCATGATTGACACAACCGTTTCGGAAAAAGAGCGAAAGTGAAAACATTCACAGTGTCTCATCTTCCATCGAAGAAGGCGACGCTACTTCCAACACCCCTTCCACCAAACGTCATCGCAAACGTCACCACACAAAACGCGACTGTCAACCTTCATTACCCTTTGTTTTTGCGCTTCTCGGTGGAGAGTCATTTCGCCTAATTCTGCCCGTTCCGAAAATTTTGCCTCAGAAACAAAAAAAAAGTAGAAGAACGAGAACCCAGTTAGCCAGTACAATTAAACAATTAAGCGCATGGTGAAGGAATAAATTGATGCCAATTAGGGAACATGCACCCCAAAACGCGGGCTGCTGCTTTCGCTTCTAAGCGCAAAACCTGTGGTGTGTTGCATTTTTGCAACGGCGTTTTGTAATCATTCCGTGTGGATCTTTCGCATTCTCCATTCCGATTCTGATGTGTGTGCATAATGGAGAAACATAATTCCCCTTTGCAATGGGTGTGTTGATAAACTTGTGCAATCAAATCATGTGACAACAACGATGGTAGCAAGGAGTAGAGCTGAGGTTACTTTGCTACTTTTCAAATCTTCGCTGGCTTGGGTCTGTGTATTTGTGTGTAGCACAAACACACATAAACACACGCCCGTGCTTCGTTTGAGGTTTCTGTCTTATAGGGCGCAACGGGTAATGAAACAATGAAACAGACAAAACACACTAACCCCAGCACAAGCAGCAGCAGCAGAGCACGTCACGTAATTCTGATGGAGACAACTCTTTTTCACCTAGTTAGTGTATTGCTGATGTACGTGACCGGAGACAAAAGAAGGACACTCTTCAGCGGCGTACGATGTGCGCTTTTGTTTTCGTCTGAAGTGGTGATCCCTTGCCTTTGGGTGCGTTTTTTTTTTTTTTTGGTTTCGCTCATGCATTCGTTCACCATCCGTCCGTTCAACATTCCTTCCTTTCGTGTTTTGCACCAAGCGCTAATGCAATATTATATGCGATGCAGTGTGGCGTCGGTTATGGAAGACGTTTTTCTTACTGCAGATGGGGCGCCTTGTTTTATTTTTTTGTTTGCCTTGCGTAGTAGTAACTTAATAAAATGGAATTATTAATACCCGTGAATCATCACATTTTTATTCATCTGTTTTACTAATTTCCTCCGCAAAGATACACGTCCACGAGAGCTGCATATAAACGCACCAGCAAGATCTCCTCCAGCGCGAGTGTGTGGTCATCTAGTTTGGCTCTACTTTAAGGGTGCGTTTATTTCACCAAACCTGCCCTTTATTTGCCCTTTCTCTTCGCTGCATTATTTGTATTCATCCTAATGACAGCTGTTCTCACCTCGGTTTCAATTCCGAACCTCGAAATACGGTGAGTAATAGCATAGCGCTTGGCACCCCTTGCAATATAACAATCCATGAGTCATACATCGGACCCTAGTTTTTGTTCGCGTAATGCCGCCATTTAGCTTCTATTTGAACGGCGATCCAGGAAACCCCAGTTGCAGTCCCGACTGGCAAGAGTTAGCTTGCACTTTTCACCTCAACCTCTCGGACATCTGACAGCGTAGCGCGCGTGTGTGGAAGACGGAGGGTCGTGGATTATGTTTCTTGACCAAACAACAAACCGTCCAAAGCAAAACATTGCCCGCAACCCATCCGTGTCTGTCCGTCTGGCTGACTAACTGGAATTTCCGGGGAAAATCGGCCCTACCTCGCGTACGGCCCTCGCTATCCAGGAAGAAGCCATTTAATAGAGACCCGATACCGTTACCAATTTCCAATAGTGTCGAATTCGATCGTTTTCTGTTCGATGGGCTGCGAGTGAAGTAAATACGCCAATCATAGCAGGCGCAAGACACGCACCGAGATAAACAACGTGCAATTGCAAACGTCAAAAAGCAGCCTAAAAGACCGTGCATAGCAATCTCGCAACATTTCTGAAGGAGCAGTGTGGAAATGGGGCGAACGCGTCTCTGTGTTTTTTTCTTGTTTACCACCACCTCAACTGGGTACAGCAATATTTGTGTGTTCTATGATGTTTACAAGCGCGAGCGCGCCTGCACCCACTGCCGTAAATCACGCACGCACGCACGCACGCACCCTGCTGTGATTAATGACGTCCTCCTTACCCATAGGCTAGTGCCACCACCCGTTTTTCCACGGTGATCGGTTTCCTCAGCTCTTGCTTTTACTCTCAGATCGGATCGGCCTGCATAGCAAGAAGATCTGCTTTTGTGAAGTGTTCTTTCCGGGGTTTCTGAAAACCGATACAAAACGAATTGTTAGTTTTCGATTCACGAACACCCTAACCCTACAAACACCGGGACCCTTCGGTGTGATGCGTTGCGCCTCACACATAAGCTCGTGTTTGAACCGATCGGCTTACTACGACCATGAAATTTTAACGCATCTAGCAAACGCGTCATGTGTCGCCGCTTCCCGATGCCATATGTTTTCAATTAGATAGCCCCTTCTAGCTGAGTGCGAACATTTGCGTGCATCGAAACTCGCATGTGGCTTAATAAAAGTGTGGAGTTAGTTTTTTACATTTTTTATTTCTCGATCGTGGTGACGATTTTGACTCGTCTCCTCCTGGCTCGCAAAATACGCGCACAGCCGGTGCTGATACATTGATCACCGATCGCAGCGCCTGATAGTAGTATGCTCCGTCTTCTTCGAGAAGTTTTGTGTTTGTGTGTATGTGAGAAAGAGAGCGAGTATTTTTTTTATTACCAAACTTTACGATAAGCGATCTCGAATCGTGGGATCATCCGGCGGCACAACTATGGAACGTCCTTTTCCACCGCGGTGAGTGCGGAAAAGTACTTAACACCGAAAAGGGTGCGAGAGTGGGTGAGTGAGAGAGAACCCATTAAACGCGATCATTCACGCCATAACGCTAATGCATTTCACTGACACTGCCGCAATTTGCACTCACGCTCAAGTGCTTTAACAACGAACCAACAACAAAAAAACGCATGTCTCATTGCCGCATCTTCCTTCAGAACAACTTTGTTCCTAAGCATCCGGAATAAAAAAACGCACTCGATGACTTTCTATGAACAATCGAACCACGCTTCTATTTCGAACACGATCAATTGTTGGCGATCGAAAAGAGGCCTCCAACAAACGGCCACGTGAAGCGGAAGCACGACACGATGATCTTTCCTTCTGCACGACTTAATCATCATCGATTATTGCCCGCCCTCGTGAGAGCTGCTGCGTGGGGAGAAGTAATTTGTGCGCTTCTACGGATGCAACGCCAACATGTAGTGCAGTGTCCCGTACAACCCACTTCATGGGAACAAACAACGTGACAAAATGACGATGAGTTACACCCTCTACTCTCACAGCTCAATTGCCACTTCGCTACAACGTTTTCACACCGGCAGATGTCAGTTTTTTTTTTGTGTTAGCTCTGCTCTTGCCGCACTCGAAAAGTGACTGGGTTAAATTGAAAAAGCAGCAGCATCCCCTCGCGATACTGGCAGCCCGCGTGGCGGATGCAGCGACCAAAAAACCATAGCAACCAGAAAAATGTTCGAGAAAAAGAAAGTGAAACATTACACCACGCAACAGCAATTGCAGCGGGCGTCGGCAACGACAATGGCGGT
Source organism: Anopheles farauti No. 4 (assembly GCA_000956215.1). Taxonomy (NCBI): domain Eukaryota; kingdom Metazoa; phylum Arthropoda; class Insecta; order Diptera; family Culicidae; genus Anopheles; species Anopheles farauti No. 4. The sequence continues at coordinate 11,846 of JXWZ01006924.1, read as the reverse complement.
GCTTTCTTGGCGTGGCGAACAAATTGATTGCCGCCCGCCGCCGCCGCCCTCACTCACGGCTACCAGTCAACCCCTCAGCGCATCAATGATTAATTGTTGGTGTTGGTTTGGTCCTTTGGATTGTGCGGCCGAACGCGACATTTGGTTAAGCATCACCCCGTGCTCCGCTCATTAGAAGTTCGCTTTTGTTACAATCGCTAATCGCTTTCGATTAAGCGAACAACTAATCTTTCTTGAATTGGATCGCCAACAGTGTGGGACAAAATGGTAGGAGCAGCGTCATATTTTGCATGTTCTTTTCTTGAAAAGGTCTCGAGCACAGATTCTACTCGATCTTGACTGGAGTTATGCAAGATCATAGAGATTGTTTTTTTTTAACATCTTCCTAGCTCATTGATTCGCTCTTTTCTAATCCGAATGTTTCGATAAGTGCTCTTCTTCTTTTAAACCGGGTGGATAAGATTAAAACTCAAGCCCCAAAAGGAAGTAAATAGATATCAGATCCGTCTTTCTCACTGGAATCTAGTTGTTGATTCTCGCTGGTTTGGAAAAGCGCTCGCTCGGAGCCTTGCTCCATCTCTTACAAGCTTTTTTGACAACACACTGGCTAGATTTTCCGATTACTGTACGTTAACAGCTTTGCAGACAATTCTGCCAACAGTTACACCGACGACCCTTACGATTCCTGGTTGACAAATGCAAGCCCACTTCCAGAGCATGTATACGAAACCATTTAAGAAGCGTTTGCTGGAAAGATGCCTTCTTCCGTCCAGCCAGCCTACTTGGATGCTCTCAAGAACCATTTTAAAAATTTTGCTTTGTTTTCTGAGAACGCTCAGTTCGGTATCCACAGGGCACGGTGTGGTTAAGCACATTCAAGACTTAAACAGAGCACTTCTTGGAAAACCCAACACCCCCGGAAGCGATATTTATTACGCACGTTTCACATCCTCCTGAGGGACTATTGATTTACCGGAGCTTGGTCTCCAAATCGGTGCAAGTTTAGGAATTGGCTATAAATAACAGTTGTTTTTTATTCTTGCAAAGCAAAAAAAATCAAATGCCTCGGTTGCTTGGATTTCTGAGCTGCTGCCACCTCACCCCCTCTCTGTCAAAACTCTCGTTCGGGGTGAGTAATTGAAAATGTTCCTGTTTACACGACGCGCTCGTCGACGCAATTGTTTGCATTGCTTTTCTTGACATGCGAATGGGTGTGTGTGTGTGTGTTTGTGCTTGTGTTTTATTTTTTCGCGTGCAGACATGTTGTGTGCAAGCTGTATTACACAGACCCTCCGCAGAACAGGCAATAAACATAACGAATTGCAAATCGGCAGCTTTGAACATTTAGACGTGAATAATTAATTGCCACAACACAACACACTCGGCTCGTCGGGCTCCTCGTGCACGCGTCGTCGTCCCTCCGAGAAGTACTGTATTGTATTTTTTTACGATTATGGATGTTTCTGCCTGCTCTTCATATTCGCTCTCCACGCCACAACCGAAGCTAATTCGTATACAAAGTTCCTCAAGTGCAGCAAGTGGTGGTAGCAGGCCAGACACAGCAAGGCCCATTTGCACGCGCCTTCCGTGTATAGTGCGATCGGTGGCGTATGGAGCTCTAGATGGTTTAGTTTTTGGTCACACAAATCGATCAAGGTCCAAATTAATGGCCGTTGTGCGCTCTGGCAATGACGACGACGACGACGACGACACTCAAACCGAACGGGTCGATGACATCATACAAAGTCTCGAAAATAGAATTCCATAACCGTCGTCTTTGAGCCACCAGCAGAGTTTTGAAGGCAACCACCCTCGCATGATCGCATAATGCGTGCCTAATCGATTATTTGCGCTTCTCATACGGTCGCCGCGTTCGAACAGCGTACGATTCTTCCGGCAAACGGCGGTGGCCCCGCACACACATGCCTTTTTTACTTTCGTACCAATTCCAGTCGCTCCCGCCCTTCACTCATTGTCACAAACAAAGTCACTATGCAGAGTAGGTGAATGATTGCGCGAAGCCGCAGGGTCAAAGAGAAAATAAATTCTGTTTCAATTTCAATCTTCACCACAAGCTGGAGTTACTGGTTAGAATGGCGTATGGGTGTTTTCTTTCTAATACTGGCTATCCCGAAAGTTTTTTTACGCTTTCCCAAATAGTATGTAAATGCCAGCAGAAGCAAAAAGGTTCGAAATTGCCAAGTGAGTAATAGAAAACGTATAAATTTATACAATGTATACATTTTAATCTTAAGTTATTCGTTTTGGTTTGAAGTTTACGAAAAGTGAAGGACTTTCGCGATAAAGTAGTAAAAGTTGTTTGCACATGTAGAATTACTAAGTGGTTACAGCACCGACAAAAAGAGGGCGCTACACGACACAAAACTACATAACTAGATTTTTCCTACGGTTGCTAGGAACGACTTTTTTGTACGAATTAATTTCCTCCCTACTAGGCTCTAAAGTAAATGGAATGCAAAAAATGAAAAATTTCCCATTCCCATGTTTGAATTAAAAATAAATAATATGTTTAAAGGCGGAAACTTTTTCTCTCCGATTGTAGCGGGAGGAAATACTGACGCGCATCAACACTGACCAAATGGCTTGACCAGTAAGCTTGACCAACTACTCTGGTTGCTCCTCCAACGGAGCAGCAGTTCGTAATCCTTGCGAAGTGTGTTAAGGACTCTTCATACACCGTCCGTACAGTGCATTGGAAGGAGGGGTGTGACGTTGGGCACCCTATGGCGTTGCAGTAAACAGCTAACACGCGCTTGTATCACTTCGGCAACAACCCGACACTGGGAGTGCACACGATGACGCCGACCACGCAGCAAGACCGAGCAAGCGAGAGCACGCACGCGAAAGAGAATCGACCGTCCCGAAGTTCGAACGTCCGGGTCCCGAAAGGCAGACCCGAATGTAAACGGCGCACGACACGGTCGGTTGTTGCGTGCTGCTGCGTTCCGGTGTGACTCGTCACACAACCGCCAACTCGCTCACTGACGCTAGCACAGGCTGACTTTGCAGCGTACGGTCGCATGTGTCGGACGTACCCGTTTTTCATCACGCGGTTCTCCGGTGCTACCCCAAGGAAGTTCGATACGAGTTTCGTTTTAATTACCGGCACAAATAGCTTCGCGTGTGGGTGTGTTTGATGCAGGACGATTAAGTGGACATGTTCGTCTTGCAAAACGAATGAAAACGCAATGAAGTGAAAGCGAGTTAGCGAAAAAAGCAATTGTACGGTATTAACCGATCGAATTCAAGCGGCATCCCATTTCTAATTGGAAGCAAAGTTGCATGTTGTTGTTTGATACCCGGACGGGAAACGATGGTACAAAATAGTGCGCGCGCGTGTGTGTGGATGGCAGCGAAAGGAAGGATCTTCGATGGATAATGTGATGAGTGCGATTAGACGATTGTGCGATTACTAGCGTGAATCGATGTGCGTGCAACAATTTGCCAACTCAATTTTCCCCATCGGGACTATTTTTCCAATGGTTTGCGCTGTTGCCAGCTATAGAAAACATGAGATGTGGATTTTGTGGATCCCGATTCTTCTTCTGTTCGTCCAAGGTGAGCTTCTGCATGGGCTTCGGTGTGTGCAAACGTGTGCGAATGCTATAAAATCTAAAATGTATCATTCTGTTTAAACAGAAGTGACACAAAACTAACCCGAGTGCAGCAGAAATTAAACGTTTAGATTAGAAGCATAACATGTGTTGAAAGCAAGCTTGTGTGCCCTTGAAAAAACGATTCAAATAAAATGTTTTATATTTTCTCAGTTATTTGATTGGTTAAAAAGAAGCTATTTATACAATTTCAAACACTTAATATCATTTATGTGTACCATCTTTTCTATCTTTCTTTATCCTGTGCTATTTCCAGATTACTCACTGGCCATTAAGATAACCGAGTTGCGAGTTCCGACGCACGCAATAAAGGATCAGTCCGTGACGCTTGTCTGCCTGTACGACCTGGAGGGTGAAGCGCTTTACTCGGTAAAGTGGTACAAGGATGGCTGGGAGTTCTATCGCTACGTGCCAAGGGACGATCCTCCGCAGCAGACCTTCCCGATCAATGGTGTCACGGTGAACGTACGTGTTTGTGTGCAAAGTTTTCGCTAGTTTTAGAAGCATTTAACAGCATTAATCATGTCTCTCACTCTTTCTTCTCTCTCTCTCTCTCTCTCTCTCTCTCTCTTTCTTTCTTTCTCTTTCTCTCTCTCGCTTTCTCCCTCTCTCTCTTGCTACCCTTACGCTTTTCATCGACGCAGGTGCACAATTCTTCCAACAATCAAGTGGCACTGGAAGCCATTAGCTTATCCTCCGGTGGGAAATATCGGTGCGAAGTTTCGGCAGAAGCGCCCTCTTTCCAAACGGAGGCCGAAACCAGTGAAATGGCGGTAGTTGGTAAGTAAAATTCGTCCTGATCTTAGCCAAAAAACTCCAAGTCTTACATGCCGCTTCCATTCATTTGTGCTAGTGCTGCCGGAAAAGGATCCTATCATAACGGGAGGAAAACCACGCTACCAAGTCGGTGATCTTGTGCGTGTCAATTGCACATCGGCCCGTTCCAAACCTGCTGCCCAACTAACGTGGTACATCAACAGCGAACAGGCCGATCCGACCTGTATCTACCAGTACCCGACGATCGTTTCCCTCGCGCAAGACCATTTGGAAACGTCCATTCTCGGATTAGAATTTCGAGTCAAGACAAAACATTTTCGCCGCGGCGACCTCAAGCTGAAGGTTTGTGTTATTTCATGTTTTAAATGTATGATTAAAGTCGTATCACTACTATTGAGTTCCAAAATTGAAACACAGTACAAAGTCGAAGAATGAATGCTGTGAGGTATTATTTTTAGTTATGCTACCTCTAATGCTACAGATTGCTCCACTCAAACAGCGTTGCAAAAGTGTGATAGATGTTAGAATTTGGGTTTGAATATTATTACAATCACTAAAATCATGTTATGCTTTTTTCTCCCTTCCACCAAACAGTGCCTAGCTACAATCCATTCCGTGTATTGGAAAAGCAACGAGGAAAGTATGGAAAGTGACAGACCACAGAAGGCGCCTATGCCGGAGTCCCGCAAATCGGGACTATCGGGCACTACCCGCACAGATGACAGAGTTCAAAGTATGGTAGACACTCAGACAGACACAGACGTTGGCGCCCATTTATTATTTTATCAGTGTTGTCCTTTTTTTCAGCACCCAACAATGGTAATGCTGTCTTCCGGCAGGTCGAACGAAACAACGTGCTCATCCTAGTGGGGATGCTCTGCTGCATATTGCTTCGATCATCATCAGCTCCAAGGTAACTGTACTTAAAAGGGGGGAACGAGAGGTATCAGACGATTGTTTCAACTGCTGTTCGCTCAAACTCAAGTGTTTATGGAAGCTGCTAGCAAGCAAATGCACCAGCAGTGGAAGCAGTTCCTTATAGAAACCTAGGAAACTTATAGTTCTTATGAGCTCACTTCAACTACGCTCGCACCGTCCAGAACGCTACGAGTAGAGCATAAAACTACGTTTACTATTTTATCACTGTTGTACATATGAACATACGTTTTTTTCATACATTTTCCTACCTTAGCTGTGAAGCTAAATCTTCTCCTATGAGAGCATACGTAATGACCAAAATTGGTTATACCAGAGCGCGTTCACTGGCGAAGATGCACATGCAGGTTGTACGAAACATAAGACTTTGAGCTTTGTGAAACGCATAGAAGAATGCCATTGGATCGGAATGTACGATCGAAATGCCAAATATATTTATGAGCATAGAATAAACAGCAAACGAAATACCTAAGGTGTACTAGCAAACTTCTCACCATATCATCTTACCAACAAAAGGGATCGGTAACCGGCGAACCGAGGAAACATTTGACATATTGTACGCAAAATGTGCGGCACTTCCTATCGCAACGGATTTTACATCACATTCTTACCAACTAATTATCACTACCAAACCATTGGAACATTTTGTAACAGAAGTTCAGCACCCCCTCTCCCCACTGGCAAAAGGCTATCTAATTTGTTTTATATTGAGAGATGTTTGTCAGATATGTTCCATAGCATCATTCAAAATGACGAAATAAACGGTTAATTGTGCACTAATCACTACTAATGCATTAAAAGATATCACGAACATAATGGCGGCAGTGGATACATTTGTGTTAAATATAATAATATTCTTTAGGTTCTTCAGGTAAAATTCGATTAGGTATTTACACTCCCGTTTAGGTGCACAAGCTCACACTCGAGACTCAAACAAAACGCAGCAATTAGCTTACCTTCATTTATATCTCCGACCATAAATAAAACGAGGTTATTTAAAATGAGCTTCAATCCCTGAAGACCTGGAGTGACGATGTGGCGAATAGAACTTCGATCAAATTCTCAAAACACTCACAGGAACGAAAAAAACAAGGAGATTTCATAAGTTTGGGAATAATAATATTGGAAGAATAAACCGTCGATTTGTTCGGATAAGTTCCATCAGTATGCATCGAATCGTGTTATGATGAAGTAAGTTTACGTATTGTTTATTAATTTAGCTTAATGTATGTGTCATTTTATCATTACCACCATAAGATGGTTCGAACCTGGCGTTATGTTACTTACACGGGTCGTTTTTCTTTTTGTGTTTAATCCATCCTGCTCCAAAAGCCGACAGAACAAACCGCGACACAGAATATACAGTAGTAGAGTACACGCGACTGGTCGCTAGTAGGAAGCAAGAGAGTTTGCGGAAAATACTAATTTAATCATGAAACTAGACAGTTGCACAAGAGGCAGGCAGTCAGCGGCACGATAATCTGCAGTACCACAAATATCCAAATTATAATATACATATCCATCGTTGCTGGACAAAGCTGGACAAGCTGCATCTGCCCAGTACTTCAGGATTAATGTTCACAGTGCCATAATACGTTTAAATAGCAATTACATGAAAACTCAAATTTCTAATTTAATCCAAACACACTCTACTTGCACAGTACTGTTTCGAATGATTCGCTATTAGAACGGTACCTTCATACCATGACCCTCGCTCATTCATTGTGTCAATCAGTTGTTAAATATAACATTTGACTAGTGCCGTTCGAAGAAGTATCACTCTTGCAATTAAATGTCCATCCATTTGCTACCTTGCTTTTGTGAAGGTAGTGTATGCCAAAACTCGATACAGAACCGGAAATCGATGACAAATACCGGCGGAAGTTGTCGTTACTACCTGGCAAGCTTAAACTACTATACTATATAACATAGGATTTGGGACGCAGCGGTGGCTGCTCTACTGCATTTTGGAAACCTCAAACTTGGTGTTGATAATTTCCTCGTCCGAGTCCAACACTGGAAGGGCTGCGTCAGCGATTGCGGCAGGGATGTTATCCTCGACCCATTTCAAGTTTTCCTCATCCGTGGTGGCGCTTTTTGCGTTCGGTTTCGGTGAATTGCTTCTAGCGCCACGTATCTTCACACCGTACGCATCGGAAACAAACTGTTCTTCTTCTTCTACAAGTAAAACCAAACCCGTGGGTTTTAACTAACATTGTCATGAAAAGCCGCCATAATAATCATCATCTTACCGTCGTCTTCATCCTCGGGGTTATCGAGCAATGGAGTGAACGCGTATCGTTGGTTGTTGTTGGTAGGCCGCCAAAGGATCATGATTACGAGCAGCAGTGTAGAGAAAAGCACATGCCAAAAGGCATCATCTACCCATAGCTCTTTCCAATCGGTCAAGCAGTCAGCGAACCGGTGTACTTTGATGGAATACAACATAAACACTACCGAGGCCAGTACGGCGAATATGAGGGTATTTGTAAAGTGCCGATACAAAGATAACTTCACCATGTTTCTGGAAAACAACGTATAATTAACATAACGTTCATCGTGACACCGGACGGGCTTACCGTCGAAGACGCAGCGTGCGAGTTGTTTGAACCAGCGAAGTGAAGATCCACCAACAAATGGCGGAGTCTAGTACGGCAAGCGGTATGCTGGCAACCAGAATCTGGTTGCTTGGATCGTTCTTAGTGTGCATGATGCGCAAAAAACTCTCGACACAAGCTAGCACCAAGTAAAGCACGCCAGTGCCGACCACACGATGCAACATGGGACCTAAGCGGGGTCTGCAATGAAAAGCGACGGAAACGATCATAATAATTTGTATAAAAAACACCCTGATACCCTTCCCCTTTTCACCACGTACTTGACGATGCCAAATCCGAGCGATACGATAATTACGAGCATTCGTGCCAGTGCCCGTTTCCCACAGGAAACCCATTCCGCCAGTAGCACCATGCCTTTGACCGACACTCCAGTCGAGTTGATGCTTTGATATTCACCATAAAACATTGCCTTCTCCAGCATGCCTAGCAGAATAACGCCACCAATCCAGAACTGGATGCGAAGTAAATCTCGCCATTGGAGGAAGGAAACTGTCAGCCAAACAATGCCTAACAATACGTACACCAGGCACATGGCTCCGTAAAACTGAAAAAAAAATACATAGTGATCAATCCATTAGCTACCGCACTAGAAGCCTGAATGACATACCGGTAACAGGGGCCAGTCTACAGCAGATAAATAACCGCTCGAACGTCTAATTTCTACGTGTACACTAGCCGAGTAATCGCCCAGCATGTCCAAGTCTCGTTTAGCACGACCACCATTCTTATCACCCGGTTCAATGCGTAGGATAAAGATGTATAGTCCATCCTTAGTGACGGTAAACACCGGTCGCTGCTCGCTGCTCATCTAGAAAAGAAGGTGTGTGTTCCCAATACAGCCGTTAATTAGGCCTGTTTATTAGTACATTCGGCCAGTTTTCCTTACTGCCTTGACACTCCTTCGGGACGGTGCCGGAAGCGGATTGTTCGGTGCAACGAATTTCGTTTCCGGAATAACAATGTGTTCATCATTGCTGCATACACTGGGATACACGGCGGAATCGATCTGGGTAATATTGTTTCTCGTTGGATATCGCTCATCCTGTAGGAGGTATGACTATGAGAAGAACAACATAGACCAGTAGAACATTAATGCTGTGCAATTACAATAAAGTGTGCGTATAATACGTTAACTTACGTAGCTCACATATTCCTGCCAACATTTAAGTTCTCGAAGACTCCAAGATATGTTTACACGTACTTCCGGACTAGTTTCCGACTGTATGGTGGTCTTTGTCGGCTCGCAAGTAACTGAAAACCGCGCAGCACCCATACACAAGCACGCATTGTGAATATTACACTAGTATCCATGCACCATACACTGTGCCGAACAATTTGCACGTTTTACTTACCCTGTACGTAGATGCTAAACCCCTCATAAAGCGATTTCGGTATTGGAATATATGTGTTTCGCTGTAGTGATAAGAGGGCAGTTAAAATGTGTCATTTGTTGTCGTGCAGGCAGAGGTTGCAGCGCTGGCAAAAGAGACCACTTCCGTCTCGAGTAGGCACACGCACCTTTGATAAAACAAAATCCCATTTTCCTTGCTCGGGAAAAGCAAATACACAGTTCACACAGAGAAATGCGTAGAATATCCGCAAACAGTGCGGCACATTACTTTCTTTCATTTCTTCACTGCTAAACCTGCGCTGCTTTCTTCAATACTGCGAGTGTTTCGCCTTATGTTATTTTTATCGACAATCGCACAAACAACAATTAATAATTGCAAATTTTGTTAATAATTCGCCAAATTGCGTGCGGTTGGTTCTTCTGCACGGCGGTGGTTGAAAAAACGTAAACAAATAATGACGGAACGCAAGCCAGCGATAAAACGCTTCGGCTGTCAGTTGGGAAAACGCTTCAAAATCGAAGGGGATAATCGAGAGGATAAAAATTATAAAAATGAACTACCCCGCGCCTTGCATCTCGCTCGCACGATTCGAGCTGCCTATCCTCGCCGGTGATTAAAATGGACGTTTGTTCGAAATTCGGAAATTTTGCATCTCTTTCGCGTGCTAAATCGCGCAGTTTCGCTACACTATGGGCCGAGGGCGCCGTTGGCGAGGCCAAAATCGGCGCGCCATCGAGCAGCTTAACTAGAAAGTTTTTGATTTCTGAGCAGTGGCAGGGAGGACTGCGCCAAATTGTGTAGTGGTTGTAAAAAGCAACCGGAAAATGATCTGCCAACCGCGATTGAGGCATCACAAATACTTCAGTGTGGCAAACGCGGGTACTAATCTTGACCGACGGATACTGGCTAAGTTACATATTGAAAATTTTCTAAAAAAAAGTATGGAAAGAGTTTTCAACCATCAGTGTCCATGGTTATAGAACACAAAAAATGCATTGATGCACTACACAATGGAATATTGTTTTGGGGAACAATAGAACCATGGAAACTCCGCTCAAATGTCTCCTATCGGTTCAAAATTACAACACTCATCTTAATCCTGTTCTATCTGCTTTCTTCCGAAAACGACACAAGGACACAACTTATTTGTCAATTTAGTATGCGAAACAGTAGACCGGCGCGCAGGCAGACACAATCAACCATGAACGGAACGAACGGAACACACGCAGTAATGCGATGTTCGATTCATCTGCAGAGAATAAAAAAATAATAAAAATTTTATTTAAAACCATCATAATCCCAAACCATAGACTAAAGTACCTAAAAATTAAGAAATAATTTGCTCTCCGGTAAAAAACTCAAATGTTTTTCAACACGGGGTATATACGCACCTTATCATTTCCGATAGTTGGACTCATAATTTAAATGACTCATATACATAAATGATTGCTTTATCATACAATTAAAACCTGATGTAACTAATTATACCCCAATTCTCTGAGAGCGTGAAAAATGTTTCGTTCACGATACAAAGACGACGTTCAAAATGCAGTGTGGTCGCAAGAACATACGAAATTGCCCGTGCTGTATTCAACGACCGATACTCAAAGCGCGTATTAGAATGTTCCATTATCACCACATATTTTCACTACCTGATAAGCCAAATGAAAATTATATAATTTACAAAATGTTTGACAGCAGCAATAATCTGACGATTCGCTTCATTATCATCGTGTTGGAACTGCAATACATTTCTCATCTTCATACAACGCACCTTCGTGTGGAAACATATTTACATGCATACATACCTGCCATCTTTCAAAACTCACTGAGATTGATTTAATTACAGAGAGTCTACATAAAACGACTGATCGTACTCACAACAACCCAAGAAACATACTCCGAATCCCTCCCGATGCTAATTAATACAGGTTTATTTTGTGTTCCGTAGCACATAGCACATTTCATATTTTGTGTATTGAGATACAATTACGTAAAACCTAGGTAAATAACAGTAAGCTTGCTAGATAATTTAGAAGCAAAATCATTCGTTGCCAACAATCTAACAGTGATGCACTCGAAAGGCAAGGGATCGGTTAAAAAAATGGTCCATAAATAAAATATTGGGAAATAAATAATGAAGTCGGCTACAATTAAAAAAATCTTCTCGCTTCACCGCACTTCACCGCATCATCGTCATTAAATGCAAACTAAAACCACGAAAAATGTTGCGTTACTTGTTATTCGACCAACTAATCTTAAACCTTTTTTATACACCTCGAAACCGCACGCGCGGGTGGGAGGGGGAGCTACAATTTATCCCTGCATCCAAACTTCTGCTGTTGTCCCCTATTTTTTTAACACAAAGACATACGTTGATCGTTTATAAAATGGTTTCTGAATCTTATATTAAGTTTTTTTTGTTTTCATCTACTCCACTGCCGTCGATCTTCTCTTCCGTGTTCTTCTGTACCACACGCCTTTTTTTTCCTCATCATTCTTATCCAATAGTAGCTATCGATAGTCGC
>JXWZ01006919.1:0-12378 GCA_000956215.1 Anopheles farauti No. 4 | reverse complement strand
GCAGAACGTTGTTGAAGTTGTTGAAGTTATTTTTGCGAAACCGTGACCATGGCCAGTCCAGTGTCCAGCAGGGTGCTATTGGGCAGGGTAGGGTGCGATAAAGTTTATCATTGACTCCGCGCCGAACCTGAACCTCTCCTCTGCACAGTTGCAGCTGTGAAAAATTGTCTTAATTTGGCTGAAACCGAGTGGCGTCATTCTTTCCGGGCTACGATATGATGTTCGTTAGTTGCATCTTTTTTTGTGTGTGTGCACTACCTGCATAAGTGCTTTCTGGAGTCAAAAGAATTATTTTTCGCTTTTTTTAGTGTGCCATTGCTTTGAGTTAATGGTGTCTCAAGTAAAAAAAACGTTAGACCAATCTAAAAGGACGCATGAGTTACACCTACCCGTTGCATACGTGTGCTAATTATGAGCCAGATACCATTGCCAACCTGTTAATTCCAGGCTGTGATGCTCGACAGGAAAAAGATTTCATTCGAAACTCATCCGTAACGACTATTATATCTTTTCTTACAAGTCGCTTTCACGACAGGGAGCTAAAAATGCAGCTAAAAGTGATATAGAAAGAGTCAATAAAAATAAAACAAGAATATACAATAATAGTCATGTAAAAAGCTTTTAAAATGCGTTGAATGGCAGTATGATTCGATGAAACAGTGAATCGAAAACAGTTTCGGAGAAAATAAAAAAAGAGAAAAAGCAAAGAAAGTATAGAAGAATACAAAAAGTCATGAAGAGAAGCATAAATATGAAAAGAAATTTTCCAATCATCATGAAAAGAATTGTAAAAGAGTCGTTTCCTCAAAAGAGATAAACATCAGTAGGTAAAATTAATCGAAAAAATGGCTTGTGATTCAAAACAGTGATATATATGCTTGTTCTAATGTTCTAATTTCATTTGGTATTTTCCTTTTTCGTTTTGCAGCTACCCACTGTTAAACATCCCGCTACCCGGGACCATACCGACCAAAGTGATATTCCCGTACACGGAAAGCATCAGCGAGAATCTGCACCTGTCGAATGCGAACCTATCGAGCGAGTTCTACAACCCGTTCAGCTTCACCGGCGGCAACATGTTCAACATCTACAACATCAGCGTGGAAACCCCGTTTCCCTGGGCACGCATCGATCCGCTGCTGTATGTGCAGCAGATCATAATGCGCACCAGCGTCGTGCCGTGGGAAGACGATCTGCTGCTGACCGATGCGTTCCGCGGCCCGCTGTACGAGGTGTTCAAGCTGGTCGAGATAATTCGCAACCATGAGGATAAGAGGTATGGTAGCGGTGCGGGGTTGCGAGCGGTTCATTAGCAACGGTTGGGCACACCGATTTGATACGTTTGTTTTCGTTTCGTTTCTTTGCAGTAAAACGATGTTGAACCATCTCTGTCTGCATGTGGAAAACGTGAAACGTTCATCACAGCAGACGCTCTTTCCGGAGTACAATTGTTTGATGCTGTCACCGGCCAATCTGTGGCAGCAAAACATACAGAATTTCAATAAGGACAGCAACTTGCTGAACACAGTCTATGTGAATCATGTGAGTATCATGTTGGGGATTCGATTTTTCAGTCAAGTTCTACATTTAGTCATTGGCACTACATCATTTCGGTCTTTTCGTTACGTTCAAACTTCTTATGTTTCGAAGAAAAAATATTTTAAAGCAAAAAAAACATTTCTAAACGATTAGAAATTGTTAGTTTATTAACTTAAGCCGTGCAGCTAAAATTAAAAAGTTGCGCTGGTTAAGTTATAAACCAATGTGTACTCTTAAAACGAATATATTATGATTTCCTGTCTATTAACATGTTTCCCCTCCATTTCCCTCCCTTACAGAATCTCCAAAAGACGAAAGTTTCGAACGCGGAAATGTTGTTCGGCATTCCGCTGCGTGACACGGGCGTAAAGCGTTATCCGATGCGCGTACGCCCCCGAATTATTCAGTACGCGGTCACGCTAATATTGCGTGAAAACAATCCGGCGTTCATCGAGTCGCTGAAGGAAAAGTTGATACGCACGTACCCACTGCATCAGAAAGAGCCCTCGTCCAGCGTGGGCGACGAGAAGGCGACGGAAACGCACACAACCGAACAAACGCAGCAGCAATCGATCATGTACATCTTCTATCCGGGCGAGTTCAACTGGAAGGAGGTGTTGCCCCAGTGCGTCGCGTTCTGCGTGCTCTTCATCTACGTGTACTTTTCCGTGCGCAAAATTGAAGCGATCCGGTCGCGCCTGATGCTGGCGTCGTGTGCCGTGCTGACCGTGCTCGGCAGTCTGCTGATGTCGCTTGGGTTGTGCTTTTTCTTCGGGCTCACGATCAGCTTCCAGTCGAAGGGTGTGTACCCGTACCTGGTGATACTGGTCGGGCTGGAGAACGTGCTCGTGATAACGAAGAGCGTGCTGACGACGGATAACAATCTCGATGTGAAGATACGGGTCGCGCAGGGTCTCAGCCGGGAGGGTTGGTCGATCACGAAGAATCTGCTGACGGAGATCACGATCCTGACCGGCGGGTTGGCGACGTTCGTGCCGGTGATACAGGAGTTCTGCATCTTTGCGATGGTCGGGCTCGTGTCGGACTTTCTGCTGCAGATGCTGTTCTTCGCGACCGTGCTGGCGCTGGACATAAAGCGCGTGGAGTACAGCACGGAGGTGCGCCGACTGCCGAAGATGTTGTATTTTAACAGCGATTTGAGGCGCACCGGTGGTGGAGTCGGTACCAACGTTGGCGGATCGTCACGGGATGCGCGCAACGGCGTTGGACCGAGTGCGGGTGGTTCGATTAATCGATCCCGCTCACACCCGAAGCTGACCGGGTTGGATCAATCGGCGGGCCACCAGAAAGGTTGTGGAACGGGCACCGGAAAGGAGGCGAAAATTCCGAAGCGTCTGCGGATCGTCAACTTTTGGGCCCGGACACGGTTCTTCCAGCGTGGCTTCATGATCTGGATGGTGTTGTGGATCTCGAACATCATCTACAACGCAGGACTGATCGAGGAGCTGTTTGTGATCGATAAGAACCTGACCGGACAGCAGCAGGATCGACTCGGTATGCCGTTGGATGGAATGTCCGCGTCACGGTTTGATTCCGCACCGATGGGAGGAAGCTTACACGAGACGGGTGATGCGACTACGGAGCACACGGTGGTGGAGATGGACAGACTGAGCTACGACAGTAGACAGGGACCGGGGGATGGAGGGACGCTGGAACTGAACGCAACGGAGCAGCTGCAGCGCTTGAAGCATCCCGACTACGAAACAGTCTACCAGCTGTCAAACTTTCACTGGTCCGCGATCCTAAAGCAGTATAACGTGTCGCTCAGCGGCCGGTACGTGACGGTACTGCCGGCGATTAAACTGTCCCATGCCGTCCCACCGCAAACGGCGATCCAGTTGCGCAATGCGGACGAAAAAGCACCGCACCATTTCCAGTGGAAAGCCCTAGCAGTGGCGCTCGATCCGCTCGATTTCACCGATGCCGATACGGGCGACGGTTACGGGCACGGACCGGTCGGTGGCAATGCACCGTTCTATCCGAAAACCCCGATGGAGATACTGCTCACCTGTATGCTGCTCGTCGTCAGCACGTTCGTCGTGACGTACATGATGATCGTGCTGTACCGGTGTATCTGCACGCGCAACTATGCCGAGTGGCGAGCGAGCTGGCACGAGAGCGATAGCGAAACGGAACCCAAGCAGGAGCAGTGTCTGCTGGAGGGCGTGCCGGTGCAGGTAAACGGTCATCTGCACCGTGTCGAGTGTCTCGTGACGGATGGG
Organism: Anopheles farauti No. 4; assembly: GCA_000956215.1. NCBI lineage: Eukaryota > Metazoa > Arthropoda > Insecta > Diptera > Culicidae > Anopheles > Anopheles farauti No. 4. The sequence continues at coordinate 8,596 of JXWZ01006919.1, read as the reverse complement.
AACATGATCGCCAGCTCCTGTCTGCAGGGCCAGGTGAAAGTGTGGGACGTGAGCAACGGTGAACTGATGGCGGAAATCGATCGGCTCAGCTACTTCGAAACGGGTCGACCCGGTAGCTCGGCCTCACCGCAATCGCTGCCCTCGCCATCGTCCGCATCCGGTGTGATCTTGCGCAATGACCACAGCGATTCGATTACTGGCCTGCAAGAAGCGTTCCCGGTCGGTTCGAGTTCACCCCTATCGAGCTCACCTCCACTCTTCGGCAGCTCATTTAAGCTAAAGAAGAAGCTACACTTTAACTTCTCCAGCTTGGACAGTTCTTTATCGCCGGGTAGCGGTGCCTCCGCGCTAAACGATCCAGCGTTGCTCGATTTTAGCGCTCAATACGAGCGGTTCTTTACACCGGTCGTGCCAGGTGGGTCCGCTGCTAGCGTTAACACCGGATGCGATCTTCGGAATCGCTTCACACCGAACGGAACAGTGGGTGGGTGGGATGTTGGCGGTACGGTGGCAGCAGAAGAACACACGGATGCCCTCAACAGCCATTGGGTAGCGAGACCGACATCACTGTCGGCTGAATGTCCTCGGCCACCCGGGAGTCCAAGACAACCGGTGGGAGCGCAACAGCACGACGTGTCACCGATATGGTGCCTGGACTTTCTCGACAATCTCATAGTGATCGGGTGTGCGGACGGGCGGTTGGAATTTTGGGAGGGTAGCAGCGGTAGTTTTAAGGTAAGCGACAACTGGTGTTTATGTTGGGTTTGTGTCTCGGGTAAAATAAAACTCGATCTCTGCAGGGTTTCCCTCCTCACGTTAGCAAATTATTCAGCTTTTCAAAACGGATGCATTTCTTATACAACACGCTTTAGTTTATTTAATAGTTTACTTGTGAAATGGTTTGGCCGCTTTTCTAATGATTATTTTCTCGGTTGCAGTGCATCTACGATGCGGAACATTCACACAACAACGGAGTGACGAACATTAAGCTCACGGGCGATCGCGTTATAGCGGCGCGACTGAGTGGACGAATCGATTTCTTCCGCCTGGAAACGTACACCCAGGGAAGACAGATCGACTGGGGCTTTACGTCGGCCTATCGAAGAAGTAAGTTGTTGAACAAAAAAAATTAAAAACACCAAATACAATTAAATTCTTACCTTTCCACCTTCCAGCCCACATGCGAACCGGTTCGGCTGGCAGCCTGGGTTCGTTCCAAGCGGCTATGGCTTCCGGCAGCGGGACGGGCACCCATTCCGACTCGGAGGAACTGCGCTGTTTACTCGAGTTTCAGCAACAGGGTCATCAGCAGCCGGTCACCTGTCTTGAGGTAGCAGGCAGCACGGTTATGACGGGCAGCCAGGACCACACGCTGAAGGTGTACCGTGCGGATACGCATCTCATGCTGTACACACTGCACGGCCACTGCGGTCCCATCACCTGCCTGTTCATCGACCAATGGCAATCGGGAATGGCCGGATCGGGTTCGCAGGATGGTTTACTGTGCGTTTGGGACCTGACGACCGGTAAGGAGTGTTAAAGAGTGGCACCATGTGGGATGCAGGATCGTTGATGTATGTTTTGTTCCGTTTTCAGGGGCGTGTATGTACAAAATTCAAGCGCACGACGATTCGATCGTCGCACTTGTCGGTTCGCCCAGCTACGTGATATCGCTCGGGTTGGACGAGCGGATACGGGTGTGGGATCGCTTCCAGGGACACCCGCTCAACACGATCACCGTCTCGCATGCGTACTCCGCACTGGTGATGTTGACGCCGTCGCTGCTTGTAACTGGAAAACCAGGTAAGTTTATTTGTTTTTTTTGTAGGAGGTTGAATTTGGTGTTGCAGATCAGGGTGAGAACCCCTGCAATACAACGATCATAAGTGTAAACATCTGTATTATGTGAAGCTGTCAATTAGGTTGATTGATACATTGTTTTAATAATTTTTTTTATAGTAATTAGTGTAACTTACTAGCTGCAGAATGATAAAAATCGTACGTTTGTTTTTCCCCTTGCACAGGTGCACTTGTCGTCTGGGACGCACGGAGTGGTGAGGTCGCCCGGGAAGTGAAGTTGGACTGCTCCAACATGCAGCTCTGTCCAAAGATCATGCTGCCGGCTTGCGGATCGGTCATTTGCGACTACGGCAACCAGATGCGCATCGTACGCTTTCCACTCGTGACCGCCGACAAATGCGACTAGGTTGCGCGTGAGGTTGTGTTCGTTCTGCGTTTTGCGTGGACGTCAACATCAACACCGCACATGCGAACCTTTCGCTTTCGCTTTGAAGCAATCTTCTTATCGTCGTCGTACTATGGCCATTATGGCTTGCTAGACTTATTTTATCACACATACTCCTCGGAATCCGAAGGATTTCGCGACAGCTTGTTCCACGGAATCAAATTCACCGATCGTGGTTTATGTACGAGGTTGCTGTCGGAATCGCTCACAGAGACCTGAAAGCCTTTTAGGCTTCCTTTGTCTCTTTGTTTTTGTATGAGTGCAGTTGTGCGAGTGTGTGTGGCTCTCTAAACGCTTATGTTCCTTTTCAAATACACTGTCCCAGCCATGTTTTTTTTTCTTTGTTTGTTACCCTCAGGGGTAAGCAGCACTCGAGCTGCCTCTTTGTCGTTAGATATCTCTCACGAGTGAACCTAATCCGAACGAACTGAAAGGAGGATGGTGTGGGCTGTCGATCAGTTCGTAATAAGCTCACTAATCGTTTGATTTAAGTAACATGTAGGGTAGTTGAATCAATTTCGCTTGTTGAATATTTCGGAACGAACGGTCTGCTATCCAAAGCAAACACGCCAATTATGAATTGTTTACAAATCATGCAGCTCAAAACATGCTTTAACTATTGTCTGATAGCTTCAATTTCGTATGTGGTTTCTGTTATTTAAGTTTAGTGTGTAAGCTAGCCCAGTAAGTTACGTTTTAGCACAATGCCTCATGAAACAACACATATATGGACACGAAACAAGATTGGTTGTGTAAGAAAGGCTTCGTCGGCAATCGCTTTCTCAGCAACTCCCACCTCCACACATATACGGTAGAACACCAGAGGCTGAACGTTGGCTTTATCATAAAAAAGGAAAGACACGAGGACGTGGATCGCTGCAAACCAAACAAACAACAAATTACTGTAACGCGAGCGTGATAAGAAACGATGCCTTTATCCCCCTGATGATCCCCGTTCGTGCTAGGCTAAGCTTCAATTCAAACAGGCAAAGGAACAAAACAAACTGTTTTAGTGATAGCAAGCTCAAAGCATCCTTATTTATGTGTGAGTGTGACCGAATCGAGATAAACTGCACCGGAAAGGTGTTTGTTGTGCAACAGATTGCAAGCAATATAACAGAACGCTCTGTGCAGTGTCAAAATATTCAGCTGATAGAAACGAAAACAATTAAGAAGAGTGTGAAAATATGCGAGGACAAAAATGAAAAAAAAAAAACAACACGAAAACACACCTTAACAACACACGCGGTTGCGAAACAATTGAGAGATTAGCACTATTTTCATTAAATTATTGATCCACAACCTCATACTAAGAAATGTATTCCGGGAAGGAGTGTGCGGCTAGCCATGTATGGCTCCAAGAAAACATCAACCTGACAAAGTAAAAACGTTAACACATAAAACTGACCAAACACTTGCAGACACGAAAACAAAGCAAATACTATAAAAATATTAAAAATATGCTTACATATAAAAAACAATTGATTTGATGGCCGTGATTCAACATGATGACAAGGCGCATTTGCTTCATAAGGTTCATGTTGATGGGATCCATAAACGGGTGGTGGTATTGAACTACAGTGATCGGTCCCTAATTCGGGGTTAACATCTTCATAATGCCCTTATGGTTTTATTGTTTGTTATGTGCATGCCCTTATGTCTTTTTGTTCGATTTTTGCTCTTTGGGACGTTAATTCTTACAGTCTCGTTTTGCATCTCTTTCCCACACTTACGACCTATTCAAAATGTATACCATCTTCGAAAATGTATCCAAGCTTCGGTCAATTCGAACAGGTTCGGCAATCTTCGTGCCATTATGGGCGAAAGTAACAAATGTCCATAATATTTTCATAATTTTTAATCAATTCTTATAATTTATTTTAACTTCTTTGGTGGTGGACGATGTTTGACATGTTTCAGGTACAGAAAGCTTTGATAAAATAAACATTATATATACATTCTATAAAACGCTGATTGCACTATAATCATTTTAAGTAATTTGTAATTTCAATCGACTAGCCCATAGTGCGTATGGGCAACAGTTCCTCTCTCACCTCGTCGATCCCTCTCGCTCTCTTTTTGCATCTCTTTCGCACAATTCACCGCGCTGCTGCCCGTGACCGTTTGTTCACGGTTCCTATTTCTTGCATCTCACTTTTTCACTTTTCTTCTCTCTTTTCGGTCACTTAAGATACTCCATCTCTCCGTGACTGTGGAGGCCGGGCGTTTTATTCGAATATGCTTCAGTTGACAGATGCCAATGGCTGTTTGTTTTTTTCTCACTCGATAGAAAAAATTCAAACTTGACGTGTGCGTGAGCCCGTGCTGCTGTCGAATATACAATTTTTAAAAAGTTAGTTGATATCCAAGTAGTTTTTAATGGGTTTAAGGGATTAGATAACTGTCTGCATTTGGGATTATTGCTCCAAACGATCGATGTTAGTTTTCGGTGCATTTAAAAAAATGACGAAACTTAAGCATTTTCCAACAAGTTCTAATTCCGTTTTCAAATTGCTCTGACAGTGTTAAAGTGATAATCTGTGTGGACCGTCTAAACTCTCGGTGGACTTGCTTTGCTTTTTGCCCTTCCGCCTCCGTTAAAAGGATTTTCAAAAAATCCCCCACGCGCCTGCTGCGACGGCGGTTAAACGTCAAAGAAAACGCGATTTGCTTGTGCCGACTGTACTTTGTGTTGCGGGCTGTGCCTGGAAAAGTTCCGTTCAATCAAAGCACACATTGGCGGTACAGAAGCCACAAGTTTGGTTGCCGTTTTCAGCTCATTCAGTGATTTCAATTTCTAACGGCTGGTCTGGCGGGCATATTTTTGAATCCGGAAAATAGTGAAAGCATTGAAAAAGAAGATTGAAAACTGCCGCTGCTCACCAGAAGCAAAACTTAGCACCATTTAACCGCCACTCCCTCCCGTTTGTGAAAAATTCGTGTGAATTCTCTGGAGTGCGTGCAGCATTGCAAAATTGCAGTGAAGAATAACTTTCTTCTAGCGACCCCACCCACCCCAAGCGCACCATCTTTCTCCGACGGGCTAGCGTCCTTTTTCTGAATGTTGTGCATCCGCCGCCGTTCATTCCCAGCTGCTAATCCCCGTTTTCCTCTCTGTCTCTTGCAGGAATTCTTCCAAGCCTAGCGTAAAGAAGGCACAAGTTTGAACGTGCTGTATTTTGTCCGCACTTCCCTCCCAGCCAGCGCCGCTTGTTCGCGAATCTCGACACCCGTGTCGTGTGAAGAAACGAGAAAAAAAAGTGCCAACAGAGTGCGTGACCGCGTGTGTGCGTGTGTTCTGCTGTAGTTAGAGGCCAGTTTTTTTTGGAAAGTGCACCCGAATTTTAAACACTTCTCAAACACCTCCCCCCCCGCGATCATTGTAAAAATGGCCACCGAAACGGAAAACAAGCCCGTCGTTGCCGGCGAGGAGGAGAAGAAGGTGGAGCAGACGGCGGCGGCAGCGACCGCGGCCACGACCGAGGCAGCTCCGGCCGCCACCGGTGATAAGCCTGCCGCTCCGGCAGCGGGCGGTGACGGAGCAGCGGCGGCCGGTGACGCCGGGGCCGACAAGAAGTCGGACGAGAAGCCCGCGGAGGGCGGTGCTGCCGTGGCCGAGGGCGGTGACGGTGCCGCCACCAGCTCCGATGCGGCGGCGGCCCCGGCCGTGGCAGCCAAGAAGGAGAAGGAGGTGAAGCCGACCGTCCACAAGGCGAACTTCGAGAAGGATGTGGTGTACCTGTACCAGTTCACCCGCACACCGATGCTGCCGTCGATTTCGCCCTTCTGCCTGAAGGTGGAGACCTGGTTGCGCCTGGCCGGACTGAAGTACGAGGTAAGTGCACGGCGCTAGCAAAGAAAGGGAGGGCTTTTTGGGCTGGGTTCCCGGTTGTGTGTTGCCCGCCATTTGTGAAAAATAATCTTTTCCTCGCTCCGTTCCTTCCCCAACGCCGTTCACCATCCCAAAGCCAGTCAATCAAAGCGATTGGGGACGCTCTGCAGACGAAGCTGGAAGCAAGAGGGAGAAAGAGAGAGAGAGCGAGAGGGTGGACGCTGGATGCAGTTGGGTTTGGGTGTTGTCTGCGAAAAAGCCGTGTTGTTTGTAGGCATGTGTGTGTGCGTGCATAGAGAAGGAAAAGCAGGAAAATAAGAGAGAGTGGAGCCCACAACACAGAGGCCAGCGAGAGCGCGTTTAATGATGAGAGTGCAAAAAATGGCATCCCCCTACAGCATCCATCTTAGGAGGCGCTTTTTTTTTCTTCCCATACACATCCCGTATCGCCTACTCAAACTGCAACGCTCCGCTCGGATGGGTTTGCGCTCTGCGTGCGAGAAAGAGACGGCGTCAAGCAAACCGCAACGGTTTTAGTGCGCGCGTGTGTGTGTGTGTGTGTGTGCGCGCGCTTTAGATTGCACCCTGGAAAATGTCCTGGCGAGATGAATCCGACGAGATGGCACAGTTTTCTAGCTGTATGCACGCACACTCGCTCACCCATACACCCTCTGCTTTGTGCTGATTGTGTGTTTGCGTGACGCGCCTGGGATATGGATCCTTTCCCTGCCTTCTGCAGCTAGTTCCCTTCCCGTGTGTGACGTTGTGTTTGTGTGTGTGTGTGTGTACGACACCACGACCGGGGTCAAACAAAACTTTCGTGCGAGTGTGTGCGTGCGAGCATGCAGGAAGCGGCGACAACGACGACGCACTCGAAAACGACGCGCTTCTCGTCGTCTCCTTGATGAGATGAGTACATGCGGTTGTGTGCGAGAGTGAGCGAGAGAGGTTCGTGTACGGGGTTTATGTCCCGGCAGGAATGTTTCGTATGCGCGTGTGTGCGTGTGTGTGTGTTGGTGTGGCATAAAACCATCATCACACAAACGCCCCTGGAGGAAGCCAAGATGATTCTTTTCTTCTTGCGGTGCTCGCTCGCCCTTCTCGCTCGTTCCCTTTTCGTCCCACGCAGTTCGCGTTTTGCCGTTCTGCTCGTTCGCGTGCGCACGCCGCGTTCGGTGGTGGGCGCTTTTGGGAAGACGACGCCGTGTGTTCGGTTTTTGCACCGGACGACGGACAAGCGTCGTTCGTTGGGTTCGGTCGAGATTCTGGAAAATCTGTTCTCAGCTTCTTGCGCTCTGGCTCTTTCTGTGTGTGTATGTGTGTGCGAGAGAGGGTTTTTAGCGCGTTCCATGATCGCGCGTTCTTCTTTGTGTCACCCGCTGGAGGCCCACAATCTCTGCCTGCTGGATGCGACCAGATCCGCAAATTCTTCAATTTTATACCCTTTCGGACACGGGCAAAAAAGAAACCCTTCGGAATGAAACAAATAGCTTCTTTTTTTTTGTGGAGCATGTTTCCCTCACCCTCTGTTTCGCGTTCGTAGTTCCCACATCTGCTGGGCAGCTATTTGCCTTTTTTTTTAACGACCAGCCCAAGTTCCCTGACCTGCAGCACCAGAGACTGAGAGAAACGGAGCTCTATTGGGAAGGACTTCGGTTCCATATGTGCAGAAGCATGGTTTAATGTGAAGCATATGTGGACACACGATTGTAGGGTCGCTTAAAAAATAGTTTAATGTATCCGGTATGAAATATTCAACTTGAACTAGTCGTGATGAAGCTCCTTTGAAACTTAAAAACATTATCGAGCCTCAGAATTTAATCTGGTGATATTTTTTTTTCTAGGTCTTCCGGCCAATTTCGTAACGTTGTGGAAATTAATATTAAATTTAAACTACACGTATCAATTTTCAATAACGACTCCTTTTAATATGTCCTTTGAAAACACTTTGGCCCGTAAAAGTATTTACAACAAGTTTCATTTTTTTTGTAAAATCGAATCGAAATCAACGTTTGATTGCTGCTATAGTATTTTACCAAATTCTCAGCAACAGTATCTTTCTCTTTAGAATTTTGCGAAAGCAAGAGCTTAAGCTTGATATCCAAACCGTGATTTTAGAATATGTAGTCATTTAGTCTTGCATATTTGTTATGAGTTATTAAAATGCTTACTTTTAATTAATTTAAATAATCAAAATAAGCAAAAACTACTACCCAATTTTTGCCTTTTTGCCCAAGTTTATTGCATCTCCACCAAATGAACGAACGATCATGGCTTTCTTACTTCCGACTTTTGCTTGATATGCACAGCTTTCATGCCACGTGCCGTGACGGACGCGCGCGCGCTCGGTCTCTTACCACCGGATAAATTCGGCATTTCATCCTCATCATCTTCATCTCGATTTGAAGAGAAGTGTGTGCCTCCACTCCTCTACACCGTGTCCCATCAAATCCCCCCGTGCACGAAGTGAGATCAATCAACGATCTTATATGTGGGGCCAGTTTTCACCCGCGCGTATC